>PVJA010054392.1:0-11594 GCA_004027025.1 Myocastor coypus
CCGTTCTTAGGTCCTGAATGCTTCTTTTACCTGCTTTAAGCTAGTTGATTTTCATTGATTTTTAAAAATTCCATGAATTTTAGAAATACATATAGATAACACCTTGGTTCTAAGGGCCTGAATGGTAATTATGACCCCTTGATGAAATGTGATTATATCTTAACCTCTGACCTTCTTAGACAAGACCTCAGCCTATAAATGTTACCCAAATCTATCAATAGACACAGGTGGATTTGATAGTCTCCAGGCAGATTTGACAGTTGCTCTCCCATCTCTACATTTGGCCATGTTGTAAACAAACTGTTCTTCATTTTGTGAAGCAACTCATCATTTGAGTGAGTGGTACAGTATGTGCCGGGCAGGATGAGCCTGGCTAGGTGAACGTATTCACACTGTACCTGATGTAACGGAGATGAAACTGTTCTGAGATAACAATTTATGTCTTGCTTCTGATCCTTCCTAGTTTTGACCTCCAGGTGGCGCCTCAACTCGTGATCACTGACAGCCCTTGCTTCATGAGGAGGTACGGTAGCCAGAAAAATGGACCAGAGGTTAGCAGGAAACTTTCATAGTCAACTTTGCTGAAGTGGACAGTGACAGATTTTAGAGGGAAAGAAGAGGTCTGTGAAATTTCAGAAGCATGAGACTTAGCTGAGTCATAGCACAGACAGGGTGGAGTGTGTGATGTGGGCTTTCATCCCAGAGGAGGGGAAACGCTCTGATGAGTGAGACAGTAGAAGCAGTTCCGTGGAACACAGCCACTCATGTTTATTTATGAATTGTCAATGGCTTCTTTCTCTGTAAAACTGTTTGGTGACTAGTCACAAAAAGAAGCCTATGGCTTTCCTCGTATTTATTTTTGGCTCTTTATTGAAAAGTTCACTGACTTCTGGTATATGTATTAAGAAAAAGTTAGGAAAACTGAAATATTCAATAGTGAAGCATTAGGAAATAAGATGTGTTGAATATTCGAGTATGCTTGGATGTCCATGTGTGCAGCTGTTTATAGTACGTTATTTGCAAGTAGTGTTATCAGCATAGGTTTTAGATCAGCGGTTCTCAAACTGTGGGTCGCGATCCTGGCAGGGATCGAACGACCAAAACACAGGGGTCGCCTAAAGCCTTTCCAAATCATAATTGTAGCAAAATTACAGTTTTGAAGTAGCCACCAAAATTATGTTTTGGTTTGGGGCCACTGCAACATGAGGAACTGTATTGTGGGGCCACGACATTAGAAAGGTTGAGAACCACTGTTTTAGATCTTAGAAAATGCTCAATCCCCAATGCTGAGACAAACAGTAAAATTATAAAGTATGTATAGGATGTGATTACTTTCTGTCCACATCAAGAGAAAAGAATATAGACAATGTATGAATCAACAAATTAAGCACAATTTTCTTTTGATAGTGATCTTTGGTTTTTTTCTTTTTCCAAGTTTGTCTATTTTTTTCAACTTTTTATTGCATTTAATAAGAAATAACAATGTGACAGTTTAAAAACACATTAGCAGTACATTTCCAGTATTTGGTACAATGCGTATTGTTGTCCTCCCAGCACCTATACAGAGCCCAGGGTGCAAACGTAATAATTTTTCCAATCATTATTGGTACAAAAAAATTTCTTCTCATTGTACTAAAGGAAAGTAGTTGTACACATAATCCAATGTTCCATAATTGCAGTGGTTATTGGCAAAACTGGCAATGATAGAAGCTGTTGATTTAAGCCTTTTACAGTTCAGCATACTAACCTAGCTTTACATTTTATGTCTCGTGATAAAACTTTTCTGCTGGGTGGTTAAGGGCAAGTTAAAGCAAGACCTGTATAAAAAAAACATGGAATTTTTGTACCTCCCAAGGTCAGTCAAATCCCCTTAGGATTTACCCTGAAACCATGTACAGTGCTCTGTAGAACTAATGTCAGTTTCAGATATCTAGTTGAGTCACGGCCTTTGCTTGACCAATTTGTTCTCTGTGAAAGTCTGAAAGAATGTTTTCATTCTAGGTGACTTTCTATAGGCACACTGTATATTTTCAATCCCTTTCCTCTGTAGCCCCAAAATCTCCTTGAACATAAAATTTGGAAACTACTAAGTTATAAGATGTTACAGCACAGGTTCTCTTCTGTCCTGAGTCCTCACTGAGTTTGAAGGGCTAGGGACAAAATATTGGCTATCCTTTTAGCCCTTCTTTTTCTCCAGTTTTTGGTCTGTAAACTTATATTCTTAACCCTCCAGAAGAAAAGTTTGGAGATATTATTACTCTTTAACATATATAATAGAGCTTAACATCACTATCTTTCTGAGTATCAAACATCTTAGACTTAACTTGAAATTTGTACCAGAAAATTGACAGGCGACAATTTTGTATGTGATTAGATTTCTAAATTCCTGTGTAAAAATGTGTGACTGCTTTTATCACATTCTATAGAGATTTATTAGAATACCAGTGATTGATAGATGATGATGATCTTTGGATTAAGATTTTTTACATTTTTCAGAAGTTTTGCTTTCTCTTTATTAATTTTTAAAAATTTATTTCTGGCTTTTTCTATGATAAATATAACCAAGGATTACTCAAGAAATTTAAGGTATCATTCCCCTCCAAGTTTCTCATGTTGGAGTAGTAGTTCTAGAGCAGATCTTTGCTTTGAGGCCTCAGGGAAACCATGGAGGTTCAGCTGGCTTTCGGATGTGTTTCTAGAAACCTCTGGGTGTTTAAAAGCTAGGCCTGGCCAAACCATGACACAAGCTGAAATAGAAGAAGTAAAAATTAATCTCCATGAGGCCTAGGCCACAGATGTGGCCACAGACTCTCTGAAGACACTGTTTTCTTCTTCCACAACCTCCATGTGCCGTGCACTGGCGTTCCAGGTACCTAATAAGCAGGGAGGAGTGCAGTTTTCATCTGAGAATTACCTGTGATATTCCCGTAATGTTTTGTTTTTGTGATGCTAGGAACTGAATCTGGGGAGTTCTGAGCTACATCTCTAGCCCTTTTTATTTTTTATCTTAGATAAAGTCTCACTAAATTGCCTAGGCTGGCTTTGAACACTGCTTTTGCCTCAGCCTCCGAAGACACTCTAAACACTATAGGCATTTCTCCACATACCTGACTCTCAGGATATTGAGGTTGAATTCTTCATGCCAAATTCTATGCAGTGTATCCAGCTTCACCTCATCCAATGAATATGTCCCATCAAAAATGTTTCTATAGTGTAGTATATTTAATGTAGATAAGGTGTAAATTTCAATTCAGTTTTTTTTGGTAATTGTTAATCATACTGAGAAGTATAAAAAGATATTTTTCATGTTACAGCACAAAACGAAAATATTAAATAATTTTTGTTGGGATGGGGGAATTTATAAGACTGAGATGGTGCTTGTGGAGAGCTTTCCCCAAGGAAGGGATCTATAAGTCTTATATATCATACACTTACATTTTCTGTGGACATCATGAAAAAATATTACCTGTAACTTTAGAAGGTTCATAGCTAATGAAACAAATTGTTGAAAGGCCCATTTGATTCTCCTCAGAGGAATTTTTATGGATATTTGGTACAGATTCTCATTACATAGCTCAGACTTGCAGTGATCCTCTTGTTTTCAAAGGGCCAGGGAGATAGCTCAGTAGAATAAATGCCTGGCTTATAAGCATGCGGTCCTGAGTTTAATCCCTAGTAGTAAAAGAAAGAAAAAGAAAGAAAAACAATATTTTACATCATTTAAAGGCCAGCCAGATAGTTCTGTGGACTAAAGCATCTGCTTAGGCAAGTGCAAACGTACTGGGGTTCCATCCACAACCTGTGCTGGACCTATACCTGGGGCACTGTGAGAAGCCTAATTAGGCTGGACATCGTGGGGTGCCCCTGTAATCCCAGCAGCGCTTGGGAGGAGGCTGAAAACAGGAGGATCACTAAGAGTCTGTTGTGTATAGGAGACCCTGTAGACCCTGTATTAGTACATAAAAAAGTGAATAGAGCCAGGGAAATAGCTCAGTAGAATAACTGCCACCCTGGCAAGTGCAAAGTCCTGAGTTCAGTATCTGGTACTGCAAAAAAACAAGCAAACAAACAACAACAAGGTAAAACAACCGCGGAACAACTTTGTAATTTGATTACCAGGACTGTCTTCTATAGGAAACACTTCCACAGAGTATAAAAGTATTACTAAAATGTTCTATTGATTAGAGCAATTGACACAATAACAAAAAATGCCAACAAATGAAATGGCCATTGAATGGGCTTGCGTACAAGAACCATAATAAGTCCATTTGTCAGTAATCATATAATTCAAAAAGAAATACATTATGTTTATGTTCACAAGGATGTATATCTATGTCTAATGTGAATTATGTAATGGTAAAAACATGTTATTCTTAGTAGAATATATACAGGAATATGATATATGATGTTCATTAATTTATGCAAATGTAGATCACAGTGGAGAGATTGTGCCAACTTCATTAGGGTTTACAAAGAGACTTGAGCTTTCTAACCCTTATCTTCATCCATGCGTGGGTCACTCAGCTGCCATAAACTTTGTTTTCTTCCCTTGTGAAACAGTGATACTATCAGGTATGCTGCAGAGCAACTCTGAGATTTAAAAGGTGATCATCTCTGAGAGCTACAGAGACCATTGCCTCACAATAGCAAGATCTCGGCACTTGTTGTTTCTTCCCACAGTGATTGTGTGCCCGACAAGCACAGGACTGCGCTTCATGAGGTAGCGAAACCCTCATGCACACCCAGTATGCATAACTGCAATGCATGCTGCTATTTTTTAAATACATGTGGAAATGTGTCCAATAAAAAAAGTAGCCATTCAATAGCATCACGGAATAAATGGGTACTGAACCTTGTGGGTTGTTTGGCTGTTTTTATATTATAAAAGACCCTCAGGGTGCAGTTTGAAAATATGAATTTAAAACACTTAACCTTAAAAGTTCCACTATCTGAGCCCTGCCACACTAGGGACAAGTCTGGTGATATGAGCATTTGGGAGGAAAATCCCATCCATGGCAGGCCTCCACCATGGATGTTCAAGTAAGAAGAGGAGAGGGCCACAGCCTGCTTGATTCAACTGGAGATGTAGTGGGCCTCATCCTCACCCCACATGAAGATGATGTTCTTGCTTGATGAAGGAGGTCTATAGGGATGAGGCCAATTGGGCTGCCACAGTCCCGAGCTTTTTCTTATCACTTAAGAAGTACTTGTTATCACGCCCTTTCTGGATGAGTACTTTACACCAGAATCTCATTTATTTGTCACAAGAGCCCTAGGAGGAGCTCTTCTCAACCTCAGTCTGACATGCAAAGGAGATGTGCACAGAAGCTCTGCTACCTGCAAAGTCTGTGGAGCTACCATAGTGGCCATGTTCAGCCACAAACCGGGACAATGACAGCAGTAGGAGGAGCAGCTGTCCCCAGCCAGAACCCCTCAAGGATAGAGGTGGTGTCCTGCTTTGCGAGAAGTAGAGCATTTGAGGACGAAACCCGCTAGCAGTGCTTGGCGAAGAGCAGGAGAAGGCCTCTGTGAGCAGAAAGAAATGATCTGGTGTGGAGCTTGGCTGTGAGAATATGATCAGCACCTGTGCCATAAGGGCACCTATTTTGGTCACTCTGTGCAAAGACGCGGGGTGTTTTTTGTGTGTGTGTTCTAGACAATGACTTATAGCTATAGTGTTTCTATCAGGAAGGCCACATGGTTTGCTGGAGAGAGTGCTTTGACTTTAGAGATAGAAATGACCTCGTAAGTTATTAACTGCACGATCTGGGACACAAACATCACTTTTCTGAGGTTCAGCTTCTTTGAATCTGAAATAAGGAAGATATTTATTTTGAAAAGATGTTGTGGAGATAGCAGGCAAAAGTGTGAGAGCTACAGATACTTTAATCTGCTTTGCAAGCCACCGCGGCCGCGGAGTCATGCATGGAACAGGAATGGCCAGCAGAGGGCGTCACAGGACAACTTCATTCCTGTCTGTGCTGCTGAGGCAAGAGCCAGGCTCTGCCCCCTCAGGAGAGGAAGGGTTGTTCCCTAAACCTAACAGGCCAAACTCCCAGGAAGTTTAACTCCAGTAGCTGAGTAGTTAATTGTAGCAGATTCTATAATGAATTAACCGG
Organism: Myocastor coypus; assembly: GCA_004027025.1. Classification (NCBI taxonomy): domain Eukaryota; kingdom Metazoa; phylum Chordata; class Mammalia; order Rodentia; family Myocastoridae; genus Myocastor; species Myocastor coypus. The sequence continues at coordinate 6,120 of PVJA010054392.1, forward strand.
TTAAGCTGTAACCAACTGAGTTGCGCCAACATTGGACTTCTGCCTTCTATTAAAGTTGTCAGATCATTCTGTTGGAGTTTTCTGAAACTGCGTTGATTTAGGGGATGGCTTGCTTTGTGATCTTTTTCTTTATTCTGTTATAAACATAAGTACATTATGAATTTAATTAGTTTAAGATCTTTCCTTTTGACAAAACTCTGTTCCCTGTTGTCCAAATTCTTAGGATAATACAAGTGTTTTAGGGAGGAGGATAGAAGGGAATTATGGCAAGGCGAGAAAAAGAACCATTTAGCTCCTTCCTTGTCCTTTTTGATGTGAATACACAGCATAAAGAGACCCCAGGGCTGAGAGATAGCTCAGTGGCATAAGTGCTTCCTGGCAAGCGTGAGATGCTGACTTAGATCCCCAGGACACACACACACACACACACACACACACACAGCCCCATCATTAAGCAAAGTACTGTATTTGAAAACACCTGGCAGAAGAGATTGCCAAATAAATGTTTTTCATTCTTTTCCAAGTCAGTAGTTGGTGCCAATTTACCGCAAAGACTTAATGAATATTCTCTAAACACAGCATTCCACAAACATAACTAAAGTTGATTTTCAGTATGTGATTTAAAACTGTAAACTCATATGAAGCGATTATGCACGTCAATAGTGAAGAATTACACTGTACCCATCATTTGAGGCTGATCAGTTTTTTTTAAAATCTGTAATATTTATTTATTTTTTTCATGATTTAATATTTTTATTGTTTAAATTTAACAATGGTTATATTACATATTTTCATTATTAGATCAGTTTAGATTAATAGATATAGGTATATAAGATTGATCAAACAATTAAACATTAACACATTCAATAAACATTACTTTTTTTTGTCTTTTTTTGAGACAGGGCCTTGTTATGAAGTTCAGGCTGGCTTTGAGCTCACTTTTGTAGCCCAGGCTGGTCTCGAACTTGCACTGATCCTCCTGCCTCAGCTTCCCAAGTGCTGGGATTACAGGCATGCACCACCACACCCGGCTTTTTTTTTTTTCTTTTCCCCTTTCTTTTTTTAAAAGTTGACACACTGCATATTGTCCTCACAATAGTTCTACAGAGCACAGTGTGTGGGCATGACCCACCTCCCTATTGATGTTGCTAAGAAGAAAAAAAAAAGAAAGGAAAAGAAAATTCTTATCTTTGGACTAAGAGGAAGCAGATGCATACACAGTCAAATGTTCTGCAATTGCAGTGGGCCACCAGTGAAGCTTGTAATGTTGGAGGCTATTGATCTAAGCCTCCTAAAGCTCATCTCACTAATCTAGCTCTACGTTTCATGCATTGTAATTAAGCTTTTTTTTTGCTGGGTGATCAAGGGCAAGTCAAAGCAAGACCTGTATAACAAAACATTCTCTTTTTATTTATTTATTTATTTATTTATTTATTTATTTATTTATTTATTTGTATCTTCCAGGGTCAAATCCCCTCAAGATTAAGTTTGGGACCATATACAGTACTTTGTAGAACTGTTGTTAGTGTCAGCCTTCAGGATGAGTCACGGCCATTGCTTGGCCAGTTTGCTTTCTGTGAAAGCCTGAGAGAATGTTTTTCTCTGGGTGACTCTCCTTAGAGGCACTATAGTTCATTTATCCCTTTCCTCTGAGGTCCCATAATCTCCTTGACCAGAAAATTTGGGACACCTCTGAGTTATACGATATTACAGCACAGGTTTTCTTATATCCTGAGTCCTTACTGACCTTGAAGGGCTAGGGTCAAAATATTGGCTATCCTCATAGCCCTTCTTTTTCTCCAATTTTTGATCTGTTAATTTACATTCTTAACCCTCCAGCAGGAAAGCTTTGTGATACTATTACTCTATAGCATAGGTACTTGAGCTTATCATCACTGGCTTTCTGAGTATCAAATATCTTTGACTTAGCTTGGAGTTGATATTTTCTGACCATCATTGATATTCTAATAACTTTACATACAATGTGATATAAACAGTTACACAGTTTTGGCACAGATATTTGGAAATTCAAGGAAATACAAAGTTGTAGCCTGTCAAGACTATGGTATTTGGCCCAGTCTCTTATTTTCAAGTACTATTCTTGAGAGAGAGAAAATGACAGCAACTGAGTTTACACTGGGAGCAGTACACATCAAAAAGACAAGAGTGACGTGCATTCCAAGCATAGTTTTAGTGTTACATAGTGCTATGATCAATATGCTGAACCTTTTGAAGGTTCTTGAGACCAATATCTGATTCATCCTGTGTACATAAGTGTATGGTTTTGCTCTTGATATGTTTTCTCCTTTATCTGCTTCCAGTCACTTCGTTGTTTAATCCATAACACATTCAGCTGTGTTATGCCCTAAGTTCTTATTTTCTTCTTTAAAGTTCTTATATTAGGGAGGCTATACGATATTTACATATGTAGGTCTGGTTTATTTCACTAATGAGTATATGTTCAATATACATCCATTTATATATGAAGTCTTCAAACTTATCATTCTTTATGGATGAGTAATATTCCATTGTACAAAAATACCACATTTTTTTCAATAGTTCTTCAAATGATGGGCATTTTGGTTGTTTCCAAGATTTAGCTATTACAAATTGGGCTGCTATAAACATAGGTGCACAGATATCGCTATGGTATGATATTTTCAGTTCTTCTGGGAAAATTCCCAGTAGGGGGTAGCTGTATTGAATGGAACTTCCAATTCTAGTTTTGTAAGGATCCTCCACACTGCTTTCCATAATGGTTGCACCAATCTGCATTCCCACCAGCAGTGGAAAAGGGTTCCGTTTTCCCCACAGCCTCTCCAGCATTTGTTGCTGCTTGATTTCTTTATGATAGCCATTCTTTCTGGGGTGAGGTGGTATCTAAGTGTTGTTTTGATTTGCATTTCACAAATAGCTAGCGATATGGAGCATTTCTTCATGTATTTGTAGGCTTGCTGTATTTCTTTCTCTGAGAAGTGTGTGTTCATTTCCAATGCCCATTTCTGGACTGGGTCTTTGAATTTTGGAACCCTAATGGTTTTTAGTTATTTGTAGATTCTAGATAGACGACCTTTGTCTGAGTACTTGTTAGTTAAAATCTTTTCGAAATTTGCGGGTTGTCTTTTCACTCTGTTAGTGATTTCCTTTGACATGATCATTTTTTGTTGTTGTTGTTTTTATACAGGGACTTTCTGTGTGGCTCAGCCTGGTTTTGAACTCTCAGTAATCCTCCTACCTCAGCCTCCAGAATACTGGGACTACAGGTACACACCACCTCACCAGTTCATTTGATCTAATTTTTTGCAATTGAAAATGCTGTCTTGTAGACCTATTTTGGTAACTTATCTCTGAATTTAAAAAAAAAATCCATGTTCTTTGGCCTAGAAATATTTCAAAGAATGAAAAGTGAGTGGATAGATTTTGTTTTGTGAGAATCTTTTGACACACTAACAATTACAGAAGCTTCAATGTCCATTTGTCAAGAATTAGTAAAACTTGTTATAGCCACTGATAAGAATGAAACCTTTGAGGTGAGAGGAGTTGTGGAAATACATCCACAGCCAAGAAAATCAGCTCAGTCTATATCGTACAGGTCAGGAGGCATTCATTCTCATGTAGAATGTTATGCTTTACTTTGAATGTATACATTCATGATCAAAAATATGGAAACTGTATAGTAATGTTTAGCCCCTGGTAAAATAAATAAATAAATAAATAAATAATGTCTTCAGTTGTTTTAGAAAAAAACCCAAAAGGGGAATAGTGGGTTGAATGGGACTTCCAATCTTAGTTTTTTGAGGAATCCCCACACCAATTTTCATAGTGGATGTGCCAGCCTGCATTCCCCTGCATAGTGGAGAAGGGTTCCTTTTTCCTCACAGCCTCTCCATCATTTGTTATTAGTTGATTTCTTGATGATAGTCATTCTTTGTGGGGTGGGATGGTATCTTAGTGTTGTTTTGTCTTTCTCAAACTTATATTTCTTCCTCTTAGGAGTATGTATTCATCTCAGATGCCTAGTTTTGGATTTGGTCTTTGAATTTTGGGCACTTGATTTTTTTAGTTTTTTATTGATTAACATATTTTTTTTCTGTACTTCTGACTTTTTCGTAGTGATTACATGTTACCTGAAAAATATTAAGTATGTTTTCCAGGATGACTCAAATATAACTGAAAATATTGGGATAAGAGCGTGCAGCATCCTTTGAAAAAGTACAAATAGAGCTATCATAATGAGGCCAGCTTTCCCCAAAGTAAACTATAAATTTAACACACTCTCAGCCAATCTGAGAAAGATTTTCCATGAAAGCAAGCTAATTCTAAAACATGTCGGATAGTTCTGAAAGGCAATAATCACCAAGGCAAACTTAGGCAGAGTTGCAGGCGTTAGGCCAGCTTTTGTCCTGACTTACAATGAAGCAGTCAGTGGGACGCTATAGGAATGGAGCAAGACAGAAAATGGGTCAATGCGACAAAAACACAGTGTCCTAATAGGTAACAAAGGCATGGTTATAGCTTGTACAAATGGAGAAAGAATGATGTTTTCGATAAAGAGAGCAGAGATTGTATTATCTGATGAAACAAAAGGGAAATTTGACTCCAAGCTGACATCACATACACACACACACACAGACACACACACACACACACACACACACAGACACACACACACACCAGTTGCAAATATACTGTGGCCTGAGATATGAATTGAGATTATTTTGTAGGGAGTAGTTTCATGATCTTGGAATGGTCAAATATTTCTTTTTTTATTACTTTTAATAAGAAATAATGTGACATTTTCAAAACTCATTAGTAGTACTTTCCCAATAATTGATACAATGCATATTGTTGTCCTTGTAGTAGTTATATAGAGCACAGGATATAGACATGATAATTTTTCTAATCATTCTTAGTAGAAAGTTTTTCACACTGAGGATAGCAATGTGTAACACTAAAATTATGTTTGGAATGCCTGTCATTCTTGTCTTTTGGATTTGTACTGTTTCTAATGTAATTTCAGTTACTGCTATACTCTCTCTCAAGTAAATGGTTGGTTTACAAGAAAACAAAAAAGGGTATTTCTTAAACTCAGCAGAAACATTATTGACCATAGTAATAAATAACTTAGATCTTATTAAAATTAGACTTTGATGCATTGAATCACATTATTAGCATGGTGAAAACAGAGCCCCTTCGGCACAAAACTTCATGACACATGTTTACTACAAACTACTTGTGCCCAAAAAAACCCTCACACATCAATAGGACAAACACAGACAATCTAATAAAAAGGGTGTAAAACCAGATCCGAAGCTGTGCAAAATGGAAGTTGTTGAAATAGGCTCAAAGTTTCAGAAGGTGGTTAAGTGTGGAGTGATGACATAACTTTTGAGTCTTCTAAAATGTCTCTGGTAGAAATGCACAGAACAATTAAAATAACAAAATTCAAAGCACCTATTCAAAATAGGGGCAGAA
>PVJA010054393.1:0-11597 GCA_004027025.1 Myocastor coypus
AGGCAAGAAACTCTATTCTTTGAACAGTTCAATTGGTGGTTAAGGAGCATGTTTCTATCTGGTACTTTGACATTTATGAGTTCTGAAAGGCAAGAAAGGTACATGCCTAATGTCTTGTAAAATGAGTACGATTTTGTTTAAACAAAGATACTCTCTCATAATAAAGATAATAGTAATAATAAATGAATGAAGTTGGAAATTCTGAAATGGCTATGACAGTGAGCAGGTTTATGTTCCCAGGAGGAACATAAGCAGAAGCAAGCATGATTCCCAGGTAAATACACCTCCCTGCTGCTCCTTGCCCTTATCTTGGCTCTTCTGATGCTGGCAGTGACAGTGCTCACAAGTTTTGTGTCCTCGCAGTTTTGCTGAGTCATCTACTTACTCCTGTGATTTCGGCTGCCAAGCTGAGACGTCTAAACCTATGTTTTCATTCCTTACATCTTGCGAGCTCTAGATTTGCATTTCCAACTGATATTTAGTTGAAACATTAACTTTTCAGCTTACATCATTCAAAGACCCAGAACCTCTAAAAGGAAAATGCATTGTTTTCTTTCCCTTCATCCACTCCGTTTTCCCCCAGCTAGTCTCGGCATGGGCTACATCCTCTTCAGTGTCTGCACCCAACCTTCAGCTCCCGGAAACAGTCTCAGTTAAAACACAGCATCCAGCTGGATATAGAGCTCAGCAGCATAGCACCTGCAGTGCAAACACAAGGCCATGTGTTTGATTGCACACACACACACACACACACACACACACACACACACACACACACAATTGAATTTAAAACATAAATAAAAGCACAGCCTTCTCTGAGATGGTGCCCTGCACTGGAGAGCAGAGCTACATGGTCCTTCTCTGTGCACTCCCAAGACTGTATCCTGATTTCTGTGAGAATTCACTTCACACTCTTCTGCAGTTCTATGTTGACTTGCTGGATCACGACCGCTGAGAGCAGCACTGCTCACACTTGTGGCATCTTGCGATCACCTGGAGCAATTTGCTATGAGCGCCGCCCGTGTCCCATGCCACCTCGGACTCCACTTGTGAATCTACTATAATTGGACTGAGGATAACTTGAGCACTGGGCCGTCGAAAAAGTCTCCCCAGATAATTATTATAACTGAGACCGTCTGGATTTCAGGACAGTAATTCATCTAAATTATCTTTGCATGCTACACAACTCAAGAGCTTTAAAAGTATTTATTGAATAAATGAACAATAATATTGACCAGACACAGCTGAGCAGGAAACACTATCATTCAAATCTTATCACCAGTACCTAACTTCACCTCTGAGCAGCCTCTTTTATCTACTATCTCATATAACTGTAGAATTATTACTTTACTCCAGACCCTCACTTTTTTCCTACCAGACTATCACATCTTTGTTCTTAATTTCTCCTGATCTTATTGTCTCCCAAGATGTCCTATAAACTGCTGTTAACAGTCATCTTTCCAATACTCTAACTATATCCCTTTCCTACCTAAAGTCGATTTGTGTTGTCCACACAATAAAATCTAAACTTTTCCAGATAAGCTGTTTAATAGCCCTTGTTCTTCTGTTTTCTTTCATGACTTATCTTGAACATGCTTCTTGGCCAAACTAAGCCTTTCTCTCCATCTCTCTCAGGAAAAGCTATTAGGTCATTTCCGTGTCTCTGTGGTACTTGGCATTGTCTCTTTTGCAGTCTTTTCTGCTGAACGCTGACATTATTTACTTACACATGGGTGTCCTCCACATGAACTCCTAGAAATAGACACTGTGCCCTGTCACCTTTGAATCAGTTCTCCTTGGTATCTAAGTGAGTATGTATTGGGTAGGAGGAGGGAACAATGACAGAAAGAGGGAGAAAGATGAGATACAGTAACTATACTTAGTGGAAGGAACAGTTCAAGAGTGTGATATGAACTTGGAAAGCTTTCAGAGGAAGCCAGATCCTTCCTCAGCAGAAAACTGGTTCTAGTCTCAAAAGACCATAAGCATTAATGTAATAGATTAGCATGCCCAGGCCAACCGCACGTGGCCACCTACCCATGCACCCACAGCTCACAGTCTCCTAGGCTGCAGAGAGCAACCCATGCCAAGTGACCTCAACCGCAGTGTGAGTACCACTAGAATCCTCAGGAAAGTTTTGACCTTCCTCATCTAGATGATATCTGCATACCTAAGATTAACTCATCACTCTAAAAACAAAATCAGCTGGACAGATAGCTCAGTGGCTGAAGCATCTGCCTGATAAGCTCAAGGACCTGAGTTTGATCTCTGATGCCAAATAAATGAATACATAATCGAAAGAATGTACAGGTTGGATTCTTTTCTTTCACTTCCAAGCCCGCCACACATCATGTGACTTCCTGTTTCCTCTGCACTGTGGGAGCACGCTCTCCTAAAGAACATCCAGAGACAGTCATCCTTTAGTCACTGACACGATCATAATCAATCTGAATACTTGCAAGTGCAGGTTTTATTAGTAGGGATGGGCAAAGTTAACAAGCTTCTTCCGGATCAAGGAAGGGTGGATCAACTTGCCGATAGCATTGGCAATGGGCCCACACACCAATGCCCCTCTCAGTCGTTATACTTCCTGCGCAGGAAACTAATTATGAAACCAGTGTCCCTCAGGATACTAATTATGAAACCAATGTCTGCGCTGATTACACATTAGGTGTGAAGTATACAGTTAATGATCATTAGGAGTTACTGGAAAGGTCATTCATGTTTGATTGACAACCCACATGTACTTCTGTGGGAGAATTTCCTACTCTCTGGCATTAGATATTCATACAGAAAATACTGCATTTCTTAGGAAGCATAAGAAAATATACATCATACAAATCCTGCCTTTCTGAAGATAAGAAGGGATACTTTTGTGGAGATTTACCTAAGATACATGATTTAAACATGGAAGTGACAGGTAGGGAGATGGCCCAACCAAGAGAACAAGTCAACCAGTGCCTGAATTCATACACACCAACTCTAATTCCACTTGAGCCTTAGAAGAAAATGGAAACATAATCTCTACTCAAAAATACCCCAGTGATGTTCTGATAATCCTGTCACTCTTCTCTGAGCATAAAAGCATCAGAAATGCATTTCTTTAGCATTAGCAAGTGTTGGTTACATAATACAACCCAAAGAGTTGCAGTTTTATAACATGAAATGCTCAGTAGATACTCCTCAAAATAAGCTACACAAATAAAGACATGCACAATCTTCATTGTTTCAATTTGGAAATAGCTTCCTATTTCCATTAATAAGAAACAAGCTAAAAATTAATTTTAAAAACCTTAAAAGTAATAAAAGATCACATAGTCGCTGCTGTGCAGCATTACTATCTGTGGGACCAGCTCCTCCATGCATATCAGTAAGAAGATGAAAAATGTCTTGCTACACTATAGTTTGCTGTGCAGATATTTCCTACTGACACCACCAGATGCTTGTCAGTGGAAACTATTACTGTGTGACAGTTTTAACCTTCTCCCTTATCTTTAAAAAGCAATCTTGAAAGACAGTAAGTGGTAATAACATCACCTTGTGGTATTATACCTTTAATTGAAGAATAACAAATAAAAACTAGGAAAGGTCTTGCATGGGTTGTGCTTTTGTAATAACTCTGCATAAACCAGAACTATGAAAAAACTGATTTAGAAGTTTTTTTCACTACTCTGTGCTACTAGTCATTCTGACGTGGATAAACATTCTAGCATTCACTTAGAAAATCAAAAAGGATTAGTATTTTTGGTTGGCAGTTCTCACTACAGTTTCCCACTGATTCATGGAAAAGCTACTTAGTAGATCAAAAGGCCGCAATTTATACCTTCTTCATAGATTATACCCCCCAAACTCCCTATAAAACTATGAAGCTTGCACCTACAAACCAGTAAGTCTTAAAATAAGCTATATTCCTGCCAAAAGTTGAGCAAAAACTTAGGAAATTATACTAGACAGGACACGATTTAACGTGAAATAATGGAACACTGTAACAAATGCAGAAAGAGACCCAAGACCAAAGTCCACATCTTCCTATGATACAGTGGAGACTCACAGCATTGTACGTGGCATTGCTGACTTTATATTTTTCTTGTAAGTTTCCAAAAATCCTCCTGCAAGTGAAGATGTCCTTTTTGTTTTCCACTCTATGGTCTCCCCTGGGAAGAGTAAGGTGACAATTGCACATGCACCCACCCTGTTTATGCATAATCAAAGATTTGAAGTTCTAGAACTTTCTGTGATTGGAAGACCCATTTCAAAGTAGTTTATATTCTAGGAAATTGTTCACATTCAGTGGCTCCATGAGTGATCTGAGAATACAAATAGAAATCCACCCTGCAATTGCAGGGCTCTGTGTGAAGCCAACGCATTACTATTAAAATCAAGAGACTAAACCATCAATGAAACAAGCCCATGGAAAGAGGCTCACAGAGCAGGTGATTTCACATCAAGTCATGTATGATGTGATATTTTTAAGAAGATATTTTGAGGCCAAATTCAAGTTGTAAGTTACCTAAGCTCCTAGGACTCTACATATATCTGTTAGAATGATATCTCTGTAAACATGATCTTATATCTTCAGAAGCATTCTTAATCAGATGCAAATTCCCAATAGGGTCCCCAGTGACAAGGGAATTCTTTTATTTGCTAAAATCAGATAAATATCTTCTCTTCTTTTTTCTATTCAGTAAATTTTAGCTCAGTGCAAAATACTTCACAACAGTTGTTCCAGTGTTCTAGCCATGCCAATTACTGCACAGCCTAGCTCTTACTAAAATGGAATAGAGTGTGGTGGTGCATGCCTTTAACCTCAGCACTTGGGAAGCTGAGACAGGAGGATTATTGCAAGCTGGAGATCAGCCTAGACTACAGAATGAGCTCAAAGCCAGCTGTGACTATGTAGCCAGACCCTAAATTGAAGGAGGATCAAAGGACAAAAAAGAAAGGAAACAAAGAAGGAGAAAGAGGAGGAGGAAGAGAACAAGGAGAAGAAGGAAAAGGAGATGGAGAAGAGAGAGAAAGAAGAATATTTATTCTCCACTGGCTGGAAACCATTCACCAGTATTGAATCTGTAACTTGCTCCTTCTCCTTTTCAGGGCAGCAGCGCATATACAGATGCAAACCCAGCCATCCCGAAAACCGCTGTCCTAGTGCTGCAACGTCTTTCCTACATAGACTGACTTCAGTTGACCAGGGACCCACAGAAGTAATGTATTCCCAAATCACACCCTCAAAGAGACAGCTACACTGACTAGTCATTCCTTTTTGAAAAGGTTCTATCAAGAGCCAAGAGAATTACTTGAGAACATTTTTGGAAGTATCCTGACTCCGGAGTTTTTCCAAGGTGTCAATTTGGGCTGGTCTTTAATAACAGCAATCCACGGCTCAGTCAGATGCTAGTTTTACCAAAGTATGTGCCATCAAGAGAATTTTCCAGCCTCTTCTTCCTCCAAACATGTGCCAAAAGTAAATAACAGTTCAAGCCCACTGTTATTCTTTTCAATTAGAAATCTTCTATCTGTCTCCTCTCGCCACACCTCACAATCCAATCAACAGAGGGCAGGCGTAGAAATGTGTAGCAGGATGAGCTACACACCTAAGGTCCTGGGCCCCTGTCCAGACCTCACCCATGGGGGGCCATCCTACTCCAGCCTCTCCAAGAAACTCAAGGCACTGCATGTAGGAACTTAGTCCTGCTAGTTTGTCACCCTGAGCTGGGAGCAAATGAGGCCCAAAGACAAAGAAACACAGCTGATTTAGAATTTTGGTGGCCAAGTCTCTGGCCGCTGGCAGACAGAGGAGCCCTAAGTACCTATATCATCCTGCTTTATTCACTCAAAGAGGGATACAAGCAATTAAAGTAACACAAGAGAGCCAGTGAGACAGCTCAGCAGACTAAGTGCATGCTTAAGCAAGTACAAAGATCGGGATTCAATAGCTAGCACCATAGGCTGCTCCAGCCCTACCCCCAGCGGGCTGAACCAGCCACCAACACCCAGCGTGATGGCGCACACCTGTAATCCCCGTGCTGAGGAGGCTGAAAATAGGAGGATCACTATGAGTCTGAGCTGCATAATGAGACCCTACAGCAAATACATAAAATGAGCCAATTAATGAAAAATAAAATAAAGGAACGCAGGATTCGTCTTCTTTCCATTAGCTCTGAAGCACATGTACAGATAAACTACAATGACAACCAGGAATAGCTAATGGACACACAGGATTTAGAGGTGGATTTATTTATGTCAGCGGATGCCGATGGGGATCACTCCCAGAATATCAGGCCCTGATCGCTGGTGGCCTACGGCATGCATGGGATAAGCAAGCAGGGCGTACACAGGCAAAATGGCTTGCCATTGGGGATTGGGTTATGCAATGTGCATCTTAGTGACCAACCATGCAGCACAGTGAGCAGCTATTTCGAAGAGACAGGAGCAACTGGAACTGGAATAGTAACTATTACCTGGGCAACTAAGAAACTGAAGTCTACTGACTTGTGGGAGCTTTTTCTCTTGCAAAACACCCTGATCATGGCTATATTAACTTTTCCTCCGAGCTCACAGAGAAGGCCAACGAGGTCTCCATTCTCCTCTGGTCTCCCACAGATATGGGCCACCTGCAAATGCCTCACCCTCTCACATCTTTCCGGTCTTCAATTGCCCTTAAAATACAACTCTTATAATCTGACGAAAAACATTGACTTCAAACACAGAAAGGGTCGCCCTTGAAAATACACAAGAAGCCCTGCGCTTTTCTCTTAGCCAGTTGAGGTGCTTCTGTGCTCCAGATTGGGAATGAAAGCAGAACTGAAAATAATAGGATTATACTCTGAGAAATGAGCCAATTCTGACATAAAGTGAATTTTCCAAGGAAACACAGTATTAAGTTATGTTTTGTAGACTGGGCATGGTGGTACACATCTGTAATCCCAGCACTTGGATGAGACAGGAGGATCACTGTGAGCTCAGTGCTCTGTACTGAACTGTATAGTGACACCCTGTCTTAAAAAGACAAATAATAGTAATAATAATAATAAAATATACTTTGTTATAAATAGGCTTATAGGGAAAAATAGCTTCTGTAATAGAATCCAATATCCTCCTGTCTTGGATAATCAGAAATATATATATATATATATATATATATATATATATATATATATATATATATATATTCTGGCCAGCTCAGCCTGCCCTGGGGCTGGGGCTGGAGCAGCATGTGGTGCCAGGTATCGAACCTTGGTCCCTGCCATTCCCTAAGCTTGCCTCGGCAGGCACTTTAGACCGCTGAGACATTTCACTGGCCCAATCAGCGCCATTTAAAACTGCTATTTTTAACAACACTTAAGACAAAAGTTAGATCCAAAATATTCCTCATAGACCAGCCTGGGCTACAAAAGTGAGCTCAGGACCAGCCTCAACTGCATAGCAAGATCCTGTCTCAAAAAGACAAAAAAAAAAAAAAAAAAAAATATTCCTCATATTTCACTAATAAAATTAAGACAGTGATTCCTAAAACTCTATCTTATTTTATTTACTCAATAATCATTAGAATTATTACATGCAAAACACTAAGCTAAGTTTCATAAAGAATAAAAAATGAATAAGTAGTACGATTGTATGTGCCCTGACATGAAGAAGCTGCAGTCATAGAAATTCAACACATTAATTATAAGGTGTGTTAAATGATTATCTATAGCAAGAATAGCCTAAAACTGAGCGTATCTGAAGCATTCAATAGTGGAAATTATTGACTGAATAATATTGACGTAACTCAGAACTAGAACTGCCCACAAGAGCCCTCCTCAAGCTGTTGCCTACAGAAACAGAGGAGGATAAAAGGGCACTGTTCTTTGAAGCAAATAACTACCATCATAATTTATTGTATGCTGTTACCTGGTATAGGATGCTAATGTCACAGAAAGCTAGAGCAGGTGGCATTGGCTTCGGTCTAGAAAGTGCACGGCATGTGAAAGAGGGCCAAGCAAGCTGTGTTTGAAAGCCTAAAGGTACTCATGCACAATACTAGCAGAACCCTAAAGATTCTTGAAAGTGTAGCCAGTGAGGCCTTTAGAGAAAGTAAGGAAAATATATTTGGAAAGTGGAGAAAAGAAAACCTTTCATTTCCATTTTCATTGAAATGAAAAGTTTGGTAACACCGTCACTTGGTAAAACGTAGGAAATAGAAATTGCCTAGTGAATCTAACAATATAAATCAGAAGACTTAAAGATAGAAAATATTTCCTGAATAGTTCAGCACCTGTATCACCAGTCTGACTGGCATGAGGCCATTGTAGTATTTTTACAGAAAGTCCGAATTAAACTGTGCGGGGAGATCATAAGGAGAGAAGCTCAGATTATGCAAGTAATAACTCTAGTACGTGATCTTTCACTACCTCTGGCTGCTTCAGCATCCTAGTATTATAAATCTAGCAATCATCTGATTCCACAATATAGAAGAATCATTACTAGACTTCTGAGAGAATAACGGTTTTTGCTCTTTACAGTCATTGTGTTTCAGAGCCATGTATCACAAGGTAATAACATAAGTAAGAAATAATTAATGAAACATTGTCTACATATGTTCCTAAAAGATACAATAACATCAATGCCACTAAACAAAACGCCTTTCTCCCTATTCTTCATGAATGGTCATTCACTCAGTAGAAATCTTGAAGTTAAAAGAAAACAATAACATATTTGCAACTTTAATTCTTTCCATAAGCATATACAGAGGCTAAACAAACCTCAAGGTTCGTAATATCTTTGTCTAATATGAATTGTCTTTAATGAACTTTGAGTCATTAAATCCTGTTTGAGTTTCCTCCTGGTCATACATGAAGACTACATTTCCAAGCACTCTCTAGATATGTGCTGGAGTTAATGTGACAGGCCAGAGGATCATGAGCCAGGGTGATGCTATCCACAGCAGTATCTGACCTATAAAATTATTTTTCTTGTATTTCAGATCAAGTAAACAGGATTCCCAAGATTTATGTAACGAAGAACCCACTAAATGAACAAGTCATGCCCTCAATGACCATGTGAAGTAGACTCATCTCCAACTACACACTTCCTCCAGCCACATGGTGGCATGACATAAGCTGAAAGAAAACGTGTACTGTGTTAAGCCAGTAAAGCTTTCATGCCATTTACTATGGCTATAAATTAGCCTGACTAATATAGTACAGCTAGAAAATTGCTAAGCTATATTTCTTCCTGTGTCACAGTTGCTTTCTCATTGCTAAAACAAAACATACCATACTCACAAGTTAAAGGAAGAAAAGTTTATTTCTACTCAGTTTGTTGAGGTTTCAGTCCGTAGTTGGCTGGCTCCAAGGCCATAGTTGGCTGCATGGCAGAGGAGAAAGAGCTCATGGAGAGGCAGATAGAGATCAACGATGATTCCTTCTTTCCCAACTCATGATACCAATACCTGTATCAGTCACTGTGTTTGTGTGTGTGTGTGTGTGTGTGTGTGTTTAATTTGTTTAACAATTTTAGAGAAGATGGTTGCATTTTTGTTTGTATAAGAAAGACTCCTGTAATCATATTTGGCACCTGATACAGAGTTTGCATGTGGAAGCACAATTTTTCAGAATGCTCTTGTTTGAAAACCAGATTGTTTGCAAATGGAAGGCTTTGTGAATTGAGACATCACTGTATATATCTCTAGTCAAGTTTTAAAGGCTTGAAGCTCACTGGAGAGTGCCATTTGAGTCCATTTGAGAAAGCTAACAGGTCTGCAGTGGAAGGCTGAAGGGTCTAAGCTGAAAGGCTGAAGAGTCTGCAACAGAGACCTGGAAAGGAATGTAAGAGGTGAAAGTAAAGACTGGAGCTCCTTCAAAGAAATACAAGAAACCTTCATTCAGGTTACAAGCCTGTTGACTGGTGCCACTCACAATCAGGCTAGGTCTTCCATTTTTAGTAAGTCAGTCACAGTCAGAACTATGCTAAGTCAATTAGTTGGGGATTTCTTACTCAAGCTGGCACAACAGTTACTTATCAAATCTTAATACCACTAACATATAATAGGACAGCGTGCATTTTCACAAGATATGCCACTAATCATGATGATTTGAAGACTGACATAAAGCTGTATCCATTAAATTGATTTGAAAGAATCCTTGATTTCAAGTCTTATACCAAATATTTTTACTTACCCTACAAGATGTGGTTGCTATATGAGAAACATTTTCTCAGTGTTTCTCCTTAAATATAACTTATTCCTTAAATTTTTATTTAAACAAAGATTAAAAGTAAACCAAAAAAAAAAAAAAAAAGTAAACCAAAAATATTTAATGTATTGAAAGCATATATATATACATATATATATATATGTATATGTATATGTATATGTATATGTATATGTATAATTACCATGACCAAATTAACATATCCATCACTACACATGCTCTGTATCAGATCGCTATGAATTTGCTAAACTTGCAAATGAAAGCTGGCACTTTTAATCAGCTTCCGACCATTTTCCTGCCCTCTGTTCTGGGCAAACACTACTGTACTTTTCTATGGATTTCACTGCTTATCATAGTTTTCTTGAGCATTATCAACATTGACATGGATGGAAAAGTTGTCTTTATTATTTTCTTATCTGTTATTTTTATTTTTTCACCAGTTTTTTGTTCTTTTGATATCTTACAGCATGAGAAGAACGTTCCTTTATGCTGTATTATCTTTTATCATAATTTTAATTTTGAAAGTTTAAAATATGTCAGGGTCCACATTACTTTCAAAGTGGATTTTTTTTATTTATCATATGTAACATCTTTTGTGAGTAAATGACCCTCTAAACGTTTCAACCCATAAGTAAGTTTTTATATTTCTTTTTTTTTTTCAATTTTTTTATTGTTTAAATTTAACAATGGAGCTGGGCGTGGGGGCGCACGCCTGTAATCCCAGCACTCGGGAGGCTGAGGCAGGAGGATCAGTGCGAGTTCGAGACCAGCCTGGGCTACAAAGTGAACTCAAGGCCAGCCTCAACTGCATAACGAGACCCTGTCTCAAAAAGACTAAATAAATAAATAAATAAATAAATAAAAATAAATAAATTTAACAATGGTTATATTACATATTTTCATCATCAGATCAGCTTAGATTAATACATATAGGTATATAAGATTGATCAAACAATTAAACATTAATCTTTCTAAATCCACATTACTTTTTTTTTTCTTTTCCCCCTTCTTTTCTTTGAAAGTTGACATATTACATATTGTCCTCACAATCATTCTATAGAGTGCAGTGTGTGGGCATGACCCACCTCCCTATTGATGTTGCATAGAAAAAAGAAAGAAAGAAAAAAAAAGGAAAGAATATACTTTTCGTTGGACTAAGAGGAAGCAGATACATACACAGTCAAAGGTTTTGCAATTGCAGTGTGCCACCAGTGACGCTTGTGATGTTGGAGGCTATTGAATCTAAGCCTCCGAGAGCTCATCTCACCAATCTAGCTCTGCGTTCCATGCATTGTAATTAAGGATTTTTTTTTTCTTGCTGGGTGGTCAAGGGCAAGTCGAAGCAAGACCTGTATAACTAAACATTCTTTTTTTTTTTTTTTTTTTTTTTTTTTTTTTTTTTTT
>PVJA010054394.1:0-11596 GCA_004027025.1 Myocastor coypus
ATATATATATATATATATATATATATATATATTCATTTTTCTGGCCAGCTCAGCCTGCTCTGAGGGCAGGGCTGGCGCAGCATGTGGTTCCAGGGATCAAACCGCGGTTCCTGCAGCTGCCCAAGCTTTCCTAAGCAGGCGCTTTAGACCACTGAGCCATCCCGCCGGGCCTTGAATGGGTATTTTTTTTTAAAAATTGGTTCAGACAAAATTTACTGTCAAAGATCCTGACTGATTTCATCTTTCTCCTATCCTTCAACTGCCTATGAGACATTTAATGTAAGCTTATGCAACCGCAGGGCATCGGTCTTCTATGGCAGAGACCTGGGCTAACACACAGCTTTACAAAAAAGCCTGTCACCTCTACCTCTTTCTGCAGGGCACACACAGCATTTACACTGTCATGGCTGCTCAGGGAGCACTGCAGAAAGCTCTGGCAAACTGAATACAGAAGCCAGTCAAACTGAGGGGGACCAGAAAGACACCTGACACTTTGAAATTATAATGCTGTACTTTTTTTTTTTTTGTGGTACCAGAGATTGAACTCAGGACCTTGCACTTGCCAGGCAGGCGCTTAGTCCACTTAGTCCTCTTAGTCCCTGGCCCAATGCTGTACTTTTAAAACTATCTTAAAACAATAACTGCAAATAAATGAATTCTAAATATTACTTTAAATTAGTTGACATTGTAACAACATAAATTAATACAGAATTTCTACACAATATTTTCTCCGTCATTGAAAAATACTAGACTGAGGGGCTGGGGAAATAGCTTGGTAGAATAAGTGCTTGCCTGACAACTGCAAGGGTCTGAGTTCAATCCCTGGTCCTGCCAAAAAAGAAAAGAAAAGCAAAAACAAAAAGAACAATACTGCTGGGCATGGTGGCACACACCTGTAATGCCAGCTCCTAGGAGGTTACAAATAGGCAGACCACTACGAGTCCAATCTAGTAGTAAGACCCTGAACACCCTGTAGACCCTTCCCTAAAATACAAAAACAAAAATACTAAGAAAAGCCCAGGACACCAGAAAATGGAGGCTGAACATGTCGGTGCCACTGGTCTCCCCAGCATGTGGATTGCCGTGTGTGAGGCCAACTTGGGCTACATAGAGTTTAAGGTCAGCTTGGATTACATAGGGAAACCCTGCCTCAAAAAGCAAACACATATTTCCTATTATCTTATTTAGAAATTCTATATCATTGTTTTATTGGTTCTTTTCTTCTTTAAAATAAAGCAAAGACAGAGACATAAATAAATCTGCCTCTAATTCCTGAGTGTCACTCCTGTGTTTCTGTTTGGCCTTGCGATATTATAGTAATGTGTGTATACCTGCACTTATAGCAATGCAGCTGGTAGGCGCTAACTCTTGGAAGCAACTTGTATGCCCTTGAACAGATGGTTGGGTATTTACACACATGGAGTACTATGCTGCCATAAAGAATATATCTGAGTCATTTGTAAGAGAACGCATGCACCTTCAGGTCATACTGTTAAGTAAATGTGACACGCAAGCTTAAATATTACATGGTTTGTCTTGAGAAACCCAAATATAAATAAAGTGCAAAAGAAAAGACAAATTACTGGATGTGGTGGTGCATGCCTACAATCCCATCACTGAGTGGACTGAGGCAGGAGGATCACCTAAGTTTGAGACAGCCAGGGCTACAGTGAGTTCAAGCCAGCTTGAACCGTATAGTGAGACCCCCATCTCAGAACACCAAAAAAGACAAAACATAAAGAAAAAAAAGAGAAAAATGTTATTGTGATCTAGCACGGCAAATGTGTTTAAATGTGGGCCTTGGGGCTCACTCAGGCCCTGAGGTTCATGGTTTGATACCCTGCCCCACAGGGAGCATGACACTTGCTCTGAAGGCAGACTGAGCCTCCCAAAAAGTGGACCTCGGGGCCTGGAGAGATAGCTCAGAGGAATAAGCACCGACCTGGCAAGTGTAAGGACTGGAGTTCAATCGCCAGCCGCACATGCTGGGCGCACCATCTCGGCCCTGGTTCCCCGGGTGTACCGTCTCAGCCCCGGATGCAATTAAAAAAATAAATAAAATAAAATAAAAATTAAAAAAAAGAAAAAAAGTAAAAGTGGGAGCTGGGTGTGATGGTGCATGCCTGTGATCCCAGCACTTGGGAGACAGAGGCAAGAGGATCAGTGTGAGTTTGAGAACAGCCTGGACTACAATAGTGAGCTCAAGGCCAGCCTGAACTGCATAGCGAGACCTTGCCTCAAAAAGACAAAAATAAATAAATAAATAAATAAATAAATAAATAAAAATAGGACCTTAATTTAGCATAACAATTTTATGTTCCTTAAGTCTGGCTCTTACTCTGTGTTTGGACTTGATAAAGATTTTAAAATAAAATGATGCTGGCAAAACATTTCTTCAGGATAAAGAAATGAAAAACAGGAACAGAGGGGAAGAAGAAAAGAACTCAGATGAGCTATGGACTTATACCACTTCCCTACAGTAAGTGTAATCATTGCCTGGCAAGCACAAGGTCCTGAGTTCAATCCCTAGTACCGCAAAAATATAAACAAATAAAAATAAATACACAAATGTAATCATTATCTACCTCAAATATATGCAAATAAGAATATTATGTGTAGATTAATGCTTTACTGCTAAAAAAAAAAGCTATCATTAATTGGCATTTATTTATTTTTGCCTTTTTGATTGTTTATTTCTTTTTATGGCCGGCTCAGCCTTCCCTGAGGGCAGGGCTGGCGAAGCATGTGGAGCCAGGGATCGAACTGTGATCCCTGAAGCCGCCCTAAGCAGATGCTTTAGACCGCTGAGCCATCCTGCTGGGCTATTTTTGCCTTTTTGAGACAGGGTCTCACTATGCAGTTCAGGCTAGCCTTGAGCTCACTTTTGTAGCCCAGGCTGGTCTCAAACTGGCACCGTTCCTACTGCCTCAGCCTCCCAAGTGCTGGGGTTACAGGTGTTACAGGTTACCACCACACCTAGCTATTAATTGGCTTTTAATCAAGGCCAAAATTTATGATCATGTTAAAGGAGGCAATGGATTAAAAGCTAGTGCTTTTTAAAGGAAGATTAGGGCGGCAAAATGGCTCAGTGGTCTAAAGCGCCTGCCTAGGAAAGTTTAGGCAACTGCAGTGACTGCCACTCGATCTCGGGTACCACATGCTGTGCCAGCCCCACCCCCAGGGCAGGTTGAGCCAGCCAAAACACATATAAATAAGGTTTAAATAAAATAAAATTTAAAGGAAGATTAAGTGACTTCCTCAAGCAGCCATGTTTTCCTCTGCATCTTTGTTTGCTACTTGGGAGTGGCCACTGCCATCTCCTGGTCTCCTGGTGTGGGCTCCCGCACTGTGCAGTGAGGAGACTGCTATGCTTACGGATGGCCGCACAGATGTTTCTATATGTGCTGCAGATGCTTTTATTTGTGTAGTTAAAGAGGACAGGATCCAGGCTGTTAGGGTGTGTATCTAGGTGTCCCCTGAAAGCCTAATATAAATCATAGGGCAGTGGACTTCTAGAGTTTGCGATTAACTCGTGATCCACTGGGATTGTGGCTGGGAGTGCCACACCCAGCCTGGGGAGGACAGCCTGAGTGCAGTGTAAGGGCGACGGACTTGCTCTGCTGCTGTTGCCGCCGCTGCTCTTCCCGTTTGCTCTTGTTCTTTCGCTCTTTGCAGACTCCAGGAACTGCTCGCCTCTGCCATGCGCCGCTCTGCCTTGGAGCCAGCTGAGTACAGACTGAAACCTCCAGTGACCATGAGTTAAATAAACCTGTTCTTCCTTCATTCTGTGTGTTGTCTTGGCCCAGCAACAAGTAAAAAGTAACCTAGATAACAGCGAGGACCTCAAAGCCTGTCCATCTCCACGGCCATGTAACATTGACCTTTGGTCAAGCCAAACACGTTAATGGTCAAAATAAAAACACACAGCGGCTATGCTTTTCAAATCCACATAGTTGCCATAGACAAACCCCAAAATATTTTTCTCTTTTCTATTCCATAACAGTCTCTGGAAGAGAAATGCCAACTCCTAGATAAATAACAAGCAAGAGCACAGTCAGGCCAAGCGGTGTGTTTTGTTTCTGGAAGGTCCATTCTGCTGGGCTCCTGCATGCAGGCTGCCATCACAAGCATGGGGGGTCACCGTCCAAACTGGAGGAGTGACATGCAGAAACCCACAATGGAGAATAGCGCTGAGCCTGCCAAGGCTTGGCCTCAGACATTCGAGTTGGCTGCAGAAAGGAGCACTGAAGAAAAAAATGCACCGGAAGAAGCCAGGGAGGCGCTTTTGCACCTGAAGTTTGCACCGCTCAGTTCTCTGTAATGAAGATACTGTTTCGTTAGCTAGTCAGTTGTCTGTGGGGTGCAGGGTGGCTGCCACAGCCTGTAGAGGGCTCTCAGTCAGCCACAGCTCCTAAACGTGCAGCAGCTTCCCTGCCCTGGCAGGCTGAGTTCATCTCCTCCACCCTTCACAGCACCAAGGGCACCTTGTGCAGGGAGCAGAAAATTCAGTCCTCCCTGAGCATGCGCACAGACCCTGCCTGGCCACCATGGAGGATCACTGCAAAAGCAGCCGGGCTGTGCAGCTTCCTCCTCATTGCCACTGATATCTCCACTTTTCTCAAGTACAGTGTGGACTGCTATGACATCACGGCAGGGAAGCAACTCTCCCTGTCTTTAACAACCTATAGAGAGAGCTGTCAGGTGCTTAGGAGGATTCTCTCCTTTCGATCATGGAAATTGTAAGAGCTTACACCCCCTTAATGACCTATATTTTATCCTTGTATCTTAAGTGAGTAACACCTGCAAATCTCTGGCTGATGTCCTCTGGCTTTCTACAGCCTATGAAATAGCTCTTTCTTTACCGGCCTGGTTACCAAGAAAAAATCGGTCCAAGTTGGCATTCAGCTGGTATTTTATCAGTAGCCCTCGGTGGGGCCTGTCTCCTGGTATCATGAGCTCACTCTGGAACAGTCTTCTAGGATCCCCAGCAGGGCCAAGGAGCAGCTAGGGTTTCACTGGAACGCCTCAGCAGGCTCATGACAAGGTCTGCCCTTCATCCGCTCTGGAAACGAAATCTGAACTACCAGGCTGGAGCCAATGCTGAGAAGGAAGGGGCCGCCTGCCTCTGTACTCTGCAGTCTGCTTCCGCAGGGATTCTGTGACATTTTCTCTTCCTCCTTGGAGCTTCCAAAGCTTCCAGGAACTCTACACACCATCTTTTAAAACTTTCAGCAAGGGTACAAAGAAGCCAGAAGAAAACAGAAGTCCAGTAACAATTCCCCAGCATTCATGTTTTGCAGTAATCAGGTGTTTCTTTTTAAATTTAGTTTAATTTTATATACATATATATTACTGGGGATTGAACCCAGGACCTTGAGCTTGCCAGGCAAGCGCTTATTCTACTGAGCTATCTCCCCAGCCCTGAATTGAGAAGGTTTTTTTTTTTTTGCTGCTTCTATTTTTGGCTGGCTCAGGCTGCCTTAAGGGTGGAGGTGGGAATCAAACAGCTATCCCCGGTGCCTGACTAGGTTTACCCGTGCAAGTGTTTAATCTTCTTAAGATTAATTCTAATGTCAATTTTAAAAATCCAGTTGTAGTGTATAAAATGCTAAAATTGGGCCCGGCAGGATGGCTCAGTGGTCTAAAGCCCCTGCTTGGGAAAGCTTGGGTGGCTTCAGGGACTGCAGTTCAATCCCCGGCACCACATGCTGTGCCAGCCCTGCCCTTGGGGCGGGCTGAGCCGGCCATAAGAATAAGTGAATAAGGGGCCCGGCGGGATGGCTCAGTGGTCTAAAGCACCTGCTTGGGAAAGCTTGGGCGGCTTTAGGGACCGCAGTTTGATCCCCGGCACCACATGCTGCGTCAGCCCTGCCCTTTGGGGGGCGGGCTGAGCTGGCCATAAAAATGAGTGAATAAACAAAGGTTCTGAAACAAGAAAATAAATAAATTAAAAAAAAAAAAAAGAATAAGTGAATAAACAAATAAAGGTTCTGAAGCATGAAAAAAATAAATAAATAAAATTTTAAAAAAATTTAAAAAAAAACAAAAATAAAATGCTAAAATTACCAATTGTCATACTTTTTAATACCAATACATAACACAAAGGTAGAGTAACTTGAAATGTACTGTGGATTAGCCAGGAATTTCTGTTGCTGGAGAATTTCACATGGGCGGCCACAGAGTGGGCTCTTCCTCAGGGACCTTTGCTCTGTGTGCCAAGCACCCGGCCTAAGGCTTCGGAAGTACTTCCTCTCCCATCCTCCTGGACTCCCAGAGGGGCAGACCTTCACCCCACTGAATGTGCACAGCTAGTCTCAGGGAGACCAAAAGGGGACCTGACCAGGAGCACAAAGCCCAGGGCACTCTGGGTAGTGCTCAGATCAAGGTCTGATGCCACACCCACATCCGATGAGGTGCAGTTCACTGCCTTGAAGAGTGACACCTGGCAGGGGCAACACTATATGCCCGTGAAAACCCAAAATTCCACAAAATCTTTTTGGAATTTGCTTCTCACAGGTTAAGTCTCAATTTTCTTCCTTCTCTCTTTTTTGATCAATCAAACCACAGCAATATCTCAGTATCGATACATGGTTCCACACATGCAATGAGAACCCAAACCAACCAGTCCCAAACTATTTTGGCTAGGAAGTGATTTACACAATCACTAGGCAATCTACTCTGATGAGTCCTAGTTGGCATGTAGAATAGCAAACAAACAACACCACTGGCACAATACTTTTGAGCCAAAATGTCTCTACTACCAAATTTCAAGGAATTTCAAAGTATACTAGCTGAGGATCAAGTTCTCTCACTGACACAGGGATCAGGTTTGACACTCATGGCTGAACATAGGACCACTAGGAATACAGAGACCTTAGCGGGAGGCCTCGCCACGCCTCCCGCTGGTTTGCTTTCCCTGGGAAGGAGCCCCCAGAAAGCGACCCTCTGTTCAAGTAACTCCTCATAGCACGGCGGGTGCCCATTACCTTCAGGATCTGGTCTCCTTCCTGCAGGCCCGCCTGCTCCGCTGCAGTGCCCTCTTGAATGCCAGCAACAAACAGTCCAACGTCATTGCCACCGGCCAGCCGCAGGCCCACGCTGTCTCCCTTCTTGAACTTCACCATCTTGGTGTCAGGGCTGCAGCAGTTTTGGTTTTTAAGAAGGAAAGACGAGAGAGAGATTTTTAATTTTTTTGAGTTTTTGTTTTGCTTTTTTCAAGTTTTTATCAGCACACGTTTGCAGCGCGCCATTACAATGTTCATCACAGGAGGAGGTCCACGTGCGCAGCCTTAACTCTTATTACGTCCCTTTCCCCATCTTGCTCTTCTTATTGTGCAGTGCCTGGGGCTGAACCAGGGCTTGCACACACTGGGCAAGCACTTTCCTACCGAGTGCTACCCCAAGGCTTTGCGTTTGACTTTGGGGCAGTGTTGCAGGAGGTCGCTTGGGCTGCCCTCACACTTGGGCTGCTTCTGCCTGCGCATCTTGAGAGGCCGAAATTTCAGGCACGCATCACCACATACAGCGAGAACTACATTTTAAAATAAGGGCCCCCCTGTAGCGGCAACTGAGAGATTTATCTTGCTGTGTCTATCAAGTGAGTTACATCTGGCAAAGCCCTCGCTCATAGTTTTGCATCTATAACTGGATCTTCTTAAGAAGCTCGGATGAACGTGAGCTGCCCACATTACTGCTATAAAAGCAGACACACGGCATATTTTCATCAGGTTATTTAAGATGCAACCTCAAGTAATTTTAGCTCTAACCCTACTCTTATTTTGCAGATCCCAGTTCAGGATTCTTTCCAAGGATCCACAGATCCTGGCATCCACAGATCATAATAAAAGCACAGGGCAGGTCAGAGGAGGTTGGGCCTAGTGCCGCTGTGGCTCCTAGTGCCAGGGCCGGAGGGCTTCCAGTCAAGCACAGAGCTGCGCGGCTCTCCTCCCTGCTTTCTCCATGCTGGGATTACACTCACTACAGTCACTACACTAGCACTGGAGTCCAGCAACACTTCATCTTCTTGCAGGCTGTGTATCTGGCCAACACAAATACTCAAAATGTAGAAGCAGCCGGCTAGGTGAACAGCACACATTACACTAATGAAGTCTGCCCACTTCCACGTTCTGCTTCTCCTCTTTCCTATGAGTACAACCAACAGGTTCAAGGTAGCTAATAACATGAAAAATTGCCCTCTGAAGGGGACACCCAGTATTCTGGATTGCAGTTACAAGACTGGATCTATGGACAAGATAGGAATAAAAGGAAGACAGAAACACATACCCATATATTGCTTCATCTTCAGGACTAGGACGGAGGAAAGTTTTTGGGGTTGTTCTGGGTACAGGAGCTGTGGATTAAAACATATCTATTATGGGCTGGGGTTATAGCTTGGGGTAGAGCACCTGCCTCGTACATATGTGAGGCTCTAGCTTTGATCCTTGATACTGCAATGAAAAACACAACAGGGGGGCAGCGAGATAGCTCAGGGGTCTAAAGCGCCTGCTTAGGCAAGCTTAGGCAACTTCAGGGACCACAGTTGGATCCCCACCACCACATGCTGCTCCAGACCCACCCCCAGGGCAGGCTGAGCCAGCCATAACATACATAAATACATACACACATACATACATACATACATATATACATACATAAAATTTTTTTAAGAAAAACACATTATCTTTATCATTCTAGAACAGTGGCAATTTATTTCTAAATATAAAGACAGCAGAATCTGCAAACACTATTATGTCTGTATCTTATTCTACATCTGTGTCATCACATGACAAAAAGATTTCAAGATGAAGCTTAGCCAGGCGTGGTGGCTCACGCCTGTAATCCCAGCACTCGGGAGGCTGAGGCAGGAGGATCGGTGCGAGTTCGAGACCAGCCTGGGCTACAAAAGTGAGCTCAGGACCAGCCTCAACTGCATAGTGAGACCCTGTCTCAAAAAGACAAAAAAAAAAAAAGATGAAGCTTAATTTGGAGGCATGAGTAGGACTCAATTGTTTCTCAGACTGAAAAGAAAACTAGATCTCCAAAAATGTAAAGCAAAGAAGATACCACTTTTTAGAGCTGAATTCCATACGATAACACTGTGTTTGCCATGGATAAATGTTTACAGATAGAAAACTATACTGATGACTGCAGGGTGGTAGGAGCAGAGTTAGGGCAAAGTTGGGACCACAGATGGGGAACAAAGGGACAACACTTATTAAATGTGACGACACCCAATGGCAGTGCTTGACTATGCAGCAGCACGTACACCAAAATTGGAACGACAGGGGAGCTGGGGAGATGGCTCCGAGGCACAAGTGCCTGCTGGGCAAGTGCAAGGTCGTGAGTTTGAACCCCGGTCCCACCAAAAAAAAAAACAAAATTGGAACGACAGAGAGAAGATGAGCATGGCCCCACATGCAAGGATGACACACAAACTTATGAAGTGTTCCCCTTTTGTGGACCAATTTTGCATGCCTATATCTGGTAATCTGAACAACTAATTTGAAAACAACATAGAGCAATATAACCACCATTGTTGAATTCCTCTGTACTGTTTCTAATGGGGTTTTTTTTTGTTTTGTTTTTTGTTTTTTATTCTCTTTTAAAAAGGAAAAAAAAAACAAACCCCACAAGATTGTAGGAAAATAATTTGTTCTTTAAAAGACAAAACAAAAACCTGAGGGCAGACAGCAATGGCTGCTGTGTTTCTATTTTTCAACATTAAAAGGCAGCCACACAGAAGGCCTATCCCATATTTTGGAATTATTTCCTGTAAATTCTCCCTCTCCTTTCAGCTGCCCTCTGAAGTATCAGGCACATGCCTCTGAACTCAACTGCTGAAAACGTGTGGCACCAGCCTGGCACCAGCCCAGTGAGAGAAGAGTGGGCTTTGCTCACACCAGACCCTAGGTGCAAGCCCAGAAGTGACCAAGAAAGAAAGAGTGACCTTGAAGCCTCACCTGGGGGTTCCTCTTGGGCTCGGGGCTCCTTTTTGGTCTCTGTGACAACAGCTGCTGCACCGTCCCCTGAGGCCTTGAACGGAGTGGGGGTGGCGCCCATCCTGGACAGTCTGCCTGATGGCGCGTCCTCTCTCGAGCTTAAAAGCAGAGAGCATGTCCATGTCTCAGGAGGCACGGAGCTCACCAAGACCCGAGCGTGTACACACACAGTGACATAAGCAAGAGAAAATGCAGGCCTTACCTTGGCCTCTCCTTCAGCTTCTCATTGGAGGAGTGGTAATCATAATCAGAATACTGCTGGCGCCTCTCCTCTGGAGAAAATGACCGGACTGACTCCATTTCTGAGATATCTGGTTTCAAAATAAAGAGACATTGTTAGTAAAATTTATGATTATTCTATTTTCTGGGTAAGAGACATGGGAAATAGAAAACAGGTGGACAAAAATAGGCTCCCCAGTGTAATGATCTTTATCTAACAAAGGGGGGAAAAATGCTCCATTAGTTTACAGGAAATGAGTAAGCAGAGGCCAAATTCAGAACCATCCATTCCTCTCGTCCCGCTTTCTGTCAAAGCTGCTACTAAAACATCAACATTCCATCTTAGTCTGTCATCAGTGTCTACAGTGGCACCAAGATCACTCCTCCAACCAGACTTTGCACACGTAGTCTCTTCTGTGAAATGGCACAGCTCCTACCCATGACCTCCATACACCCTTCACACACACACAACTGAATCCTAGCAGGGTTGCTTGTAACACCCAACATGATATCAACTCTACACACACCGTTGTCATACGATGTAGTTTAGGGAATTTAAAAAAAACAAAACAAAACAGAGAGCCGTGAGCAACAAGTACAGGAGAGACAGATCCATGAGCGGGCAGGAGGCTGAGGTAGGCCATGCTTATACATCATTCATGTCAGTTCAGTAAATACAAGTAGTGCTTTTTGGAACATTCTGGAATTTTTCCCCCAAATAGTTTTAATCTGTGCTTGGCTAAATCCAAGCATGCAGAGCTCAAGGATATGGAGGAACAACTGCATTAAGTCATGTGCGGATGTATTCATCCTCACCAAAATAGGCTAGTACTTCCCAGAATGTACTACGCATTCAAATTCCCCAGAGAGCTTACTGGGGTGCAGCTGTTCCTGGCTGGAGCCAGAGATCCTGCAACTCTCTCAGGCTCCCAAACAGCACAGAGGCTGCTGGAGGCACAGGACCATGGACATAAACTGTGAAGTTCCTGCGACACTACAGTTGCTTTTCCCTGTCCATTGACTAACTGATCAAGACTTTGGTGACACTGGAAACTGAACTAAGATTTTTGAAAGAAATTCTTTAAAACACAATCAACAAAGGATTGTTGGAAAGCTTAGGAACTTAATATTTTTCAAATTTCCCATAAAAAAAGCAGTAAATAGATGATTAACTATTATGTCTATTATTACTGATAATTTTTCCATTATACATTCCATTTTACATTTTGAAAGCTAATGTACATAGCTTTCAAAAAGGAGAGGCAACCTAGATTACTAGCCTGTGAATATCGTAGTAGTACCCACGTTGGTTATTTTTGCTAGCCTCAAAATTGTCTTTATTGGAAATACAAACAGATACTTAAAAAAAAAAAAAAAAA
>PVJA010054395.1:0-11576 GCA_004027025.1 Myocastor coypus
AAATAAATAAATAAATAAATAAATAAATAAATAAATTTCTCCATTTCCCAGATCCACACGGAGGCCCTTCCTATTGAAGGCACTCCTGGAGTCACCAATCATCAAGGCAAGATAGTTCCTTTTTTGTTTGTTTGTTTTTCCCTTAAGCTGAGGTCCTGGTTTTACTACCCAAACTAATCTCCAACTCCTGGGTACAAATAACCTCACAGTGATCCTCCTACTTCAGCCTTCCAAGTGCCACTGGACCTGATCTAAAACTGTCTTAAAAAAACCTTTTGGTTTGGAGGATAAACTCAGCAGCCAGCTTCTTCCACACGAGGGACAAGGGACGAGGGACAAGGGATGAAGAGATCCGGGTTGAATCACCTTTACCTCTGATTCATGGGTGGCCCAGAGGAAATTCTCTGGCCCTTTATCTGCAAATTGCCAGTAATGCCTGTCGCAGAGCTTGCTGTAAGGAAAGATAAGGCATGAAAAGCGCTGGGAGCCAGAGGAGGGCCTCTCTGATCCTACCACTCTGGGAGGCTGAAGCAGGACAACTGTAAGTTGGAACTCAGCTTGGGCTATGTAGCGATGACTTTCAAGACCTTATCACCCACACAAAAAAGGCCTTAGCTCAGAGAGATGGCTGCGGGTCCAATCCCTAGTGCCACAAAGAGGGGGAAAATGCCAACAGCTCCCTGATGTTTAGGGGGCTTTGTTTTGTGGTTTTGGCACTGGGAACCAAACTCAGGACCTTGTACTTTCCAGGGATGTGCTTGCCAGGCAAGCTCTGTGCTGCTGAGCTACATCCCTGGTCTTGTTTATGTTCAAAGTGCCCAACTGTTAGACACACCAGCAGCACTCTAACATTGGCTGGAAGGGGTAGTGGATAGAACAGCAATGGGTAGAGCAAGGCTAAAGCAACTCAAGATTCAATGAGTAAGTTACGACATATTCCAAGTCCTCCTGCCTCCTCAGCCTGCAGAGTAGCAGGGATCACAGGTGTGTACCACAGCACCTAGCACAATGGGTTTCTTTATGATGAGGGGTTATGTTCACTTGCAACGCTGATATCAAACCTAGGTCCTCAAGCATGATGGGTGAGCTCCAGACTGCTGAGCCCCATCTGCAATGCTTACTGATGTTGTATTTTTAATTTTTTTTTTTAGAATTTTTTTTTCTTGTTTCACAACCTTTGTTTATTCACTCATTTTTATGGCCGACTCAGCCCACCCCAAGGGCAGGGCTGGCACAGCATGTGGTGCCAGGGATTGAACCACGGTCCCTGAAGCCACCCAAGCTTTCCCAAGCAGGCACTTTAGACCACTGAGCCATCCCGCCGGGCCCCATGTGTTGTATTTTTTAAAAAAGAAAACTGGAGGCTGGGGAGATAGCTCAGCAGTCTAAGCACCTGCCTGGCATGCAAGAATCCAAATTTGATCCCTGGTACCACATGCCATGCCCGCCCCAGGCACTGAGCCAACCACCAAAACCCGGGGTGGTGGCACACACAAGTAACCCCAGCATTTGGATCTTTGCGAGTTTAAGATCATCCTGGCAGTGTATCAGCTGTTAAAAAAAAAAAAAAAAAGTAATGTTTATTGAAAGAGTTAATGTTTAATTGTTTGATTACTCTTATATACCTGTATCTATTAATCTGAACTGATTCGATGATTAAAATATGTAATATAGGCCCAGCGGGATAGCTCAATGGTCTAAAGCGCCTGCTTGGGAAAGCTTGGGCAGCTTCAGGGACCATGGTTCAATCCCCAGCACCACATGCTACGCTCAGGGCGGGCTGAGCCAGCCATAAAAATGAATGAATAAACAAATAAAAGTTCTGAAACAAGAAAATAAATAAATAAATAAAATATATTTTTTAAAAAATATGTAATATAACCACTGTTAAATTTAAAATAAATAAATAAATAAGTTTAAAAAAAAAAAAAGATCATCCTGGGCTCAGGTGAACTCAAGCCCAGCCTGAACTACATAGCAAGACACTGTCTCATAAAGACAAAAAAAAAAAAAAAAGGAAAACTATGCCAATCATGTTACCACGTTCCTGTAATCCCAGAACTAAGGATGCTCAGCTGCCCGGACCATGGATCAGTCTGCCCATCTCCTCTAAAAGCACGAGCAGCAGGACGCAGCCTCTGTGTGAGCATGAGTGCAGGAGGTAACCAGTCCAGTGGGGTACCTGTGGGCCGGCTGTCCCTCTGCAGTGGAGCTCCCACAAAAGACCAGAGAGTTGGGACTGCTCAGAAGCCAGCGTGACAGCACCAGGGACCGGAACCTGGCCCCACACAGCGTCTGTGATGCTGGGCAACTTCCTCAACCCCTCGACCTCCTCCTCCATCCTGCCCTGCCTCAGGGCTTCAGGGGTCCCTGCCTGGGCACATACGGGGGGCCTCACAACCTCAGGCACCACACAGCCCCAACCCATCCAACCCCAGCCAGAGAGAAGCATCCATCACTATCCAGGACACAGGAAGAGGCCACCCAGCTCCCACATGGGAGTAGCTCAGGGCTGTTCTTGGCTAGTGCCATGGCCCCCAGGCACCAAGGGGACACTGTCCTTCTCAGGGTGGGGACACACATGGACTCAGGAAGTCAGCGGGGCCAGAACTGTTAATGAAAACACAGGCCAAGAGCCAGGCGTGGTGGTGCACACCTGTGATCCCAGCACTCCGGAGGCTAAGACAGGGCAATCATCGAGAGTTCTAGACCAGCAAGGGCAAGACCTTGTCTCAAAAAGACAAAAATAGCTACCCAGACTGGATGCAAACTTGTGGTCCTCCTGCCTCAGCCTCAAGAGTAGCTCCATGGTTGCTTTTAAAGTCCCCACAGGTAGCAAAGGAAGCCGTTGCCCCAGTGAGTGGCACATACGGGCTCCACTTGCAGGGTTCTTGCTGTATTCTTGGCCTGGCTATTGTCTCTCTTCATTCTCCTGACAACTTGTTCCATTTCAGAGGTAAACAAACTGAGACAAGAAACAAGATCCCGGGGCCGGGGAGATAGCTCCGTGGCACAAGTGCCTGACTGGCAAGTGCAAGGTTGTAAGTTCGAACCCAGGTCCCACAAAAAAAAAAAAAAAGAAAAGAAACAAGATCCAGGGACTGCAGAGCCCATAGTCCACAACGCCCAGAGGTATACTGTCCCAAATGAGGACAGACATGCTCTCCACTGGAACTGAGGTTGAAGGGAGCTCCACTGTGCTTTGTGCAAGAAGCTGAGCTCCAGGGAGGATAAGAGGGGCCCCAGAAGGCAAGAGAAAGGTCAGGCAGGTCTGAAGGTCACAATGCCACCAGGGGTCCAGCAGTACTGGATTCACTGGAGGGACAGCCCACCCTAGTCCCATTCTTTTAGAGATGCTGATAGAGGTCAGAGGGCAAAGGTGAAGGCTTTGAGGCTTTGGGATCCGCTCTGTCCCATTATGTCCCAGTCTGTAATTTACACCCAAGTTGAGCAGCTTCAGGTCTGTTTCCCAGAAGATTCTTCTAGACCGACCTCCCACCAAGTGAAATATGGAAAATAAATAGGCCCTTTAGACTCAGCGCTAGCTTCCACGAGGGGCTGGACTGGGTGACCTCAGCGTGACTGTCCATAAAGTGGGGATCCAGCCTGCATCACAACCTCTAGTCCTAGCTCCTCTAGAGGCTGAAGCAAGGAGATGGTGAGTTTGAGGCCATGAAGGGTGAGCTCGTCTCAGGTAAATAATATAAAGCTGCTCTAACGTAGCAGTGCCCTGGGAGGCTGAAGGAGGATCGCCTGGGCTACACAGTGAGTTCAAGGCCAGCCTGAGATACATCAAGAGATCTTGTCCTCGCTTCACTCTCTTGCCAAAGAAACAGTTAACGCACTGCAGTAGTAAGAGCCTCTCTTGGGCTACGCTCCTACTCTGTGCCAAGACCAGGAGTTCTGGGCTGGGCGCAGCTACTCCCAGTCAACAGTGCATTGAGCCAGGCCTCGGGTCCATAACAATAATCTCATTTTCAGAGGCTGAACCAAGCCTCCTAATTTATTAATTTATTCGCTCATTTGCAGTTGCCCCGTCCGCCCTGCACTGCATGAAGAATTGAGAATTCACAAAAATGCCAGGGTGAGTTTCTGAGCACACAACAAGGGAAGTTCTGCAGAAGTCCCCCCCCCCCCCGCCCCGGCCCCCAGAGTTTCTTCCAGGTACTGACAACCTCCACAACTAGTTATGACAGAGCCAAGCTGAGCAGGGTGCCTGCTGTCCCAGCACTCTGGGAGGCTGAGGCAGGAAAACTCCAAGATGGAGCTCAGGGTGGGTAACTTAACAAGACCCTTTCTCAAAACACGGGGTGTAGGTACTGCACTGTATCACTGTTCCCACTTTACAGATGAGAAAACTAAGGCACAGAGTGCTGGTGAGGTCACACCCCCTAGGAAGAGGAGCCAGTGCCTCTGATCTGGGCCAGGCGTTAAGCCCCTGCAGCCTGGGCTCGGAGACCCCAGGAAGGAAGGTCCTTCCGTCCTCAGACCCCAAGAAGAGTGGCAGAAGCAGGACCTGGCACTCAGCTGACCATGAACAGCCAGGTCTTCCTGCCTTCCCCGGCAGAGGCATGAATGACATGAAAGGGAAATTCCTCCAGGAAAAGAATGCATTTTCAGGGTTTGGCCGCAGCTCTGATTTCAGAGCTGTGGTGTCTTCCCTGAGTCACAGGATGTCCTGAGAAGGGGGTGTTGGCAAGTGTCAGCCCCGGGCTAGCCTCGGGTCACACCCTGCTTTTGTGTTCTGGCACCAGAAATGAACTCTGAGCCTTGACACTGAGCTGCCACCCCAGCCCTTGGTTATTTCTGTGGAGACAAGGTCCCTCCAGGTGGCTGTGTGGCCCAGGCCAAGCTTGAATTAATTTGCCACCTTCCTGCCTCAGCCTCCCAGAGCGCAGGAACCACAGGCGAGCACCACAACACCCAGCACTTCGGTGCCAGGTTCTGGAAAGCGGAAGCTGAACTGGAGCCGCTCCTCCTCTCCCTCATCCCACCCTAGTCCCCTCCTGGAGCACAGGACATCCTTACTGAGGGCCTGAATGACAAGTTAAGCACATAAGTCATTCAACAAATATTTAGTGAGCCTGGCTCAAGCCTTTGCAATCTGACACTCCTGGTTTTGATGCCAGCCGTTCTACTTAGGACACGGAGAAGGGACGACGCCTCTATTTTGTCGACTATAAAATAGGTGGGTTTAGGGGCCCGGCAGGATGGCTCAGTGGTCTAAAGCGCCTGCTTGGGAAAGCTTGGGCGGCTTCAGGGACCGCGGTTTGATCCCCGGCACCACATGCTGTGCCAGCCCTGCCCTCCAGGCGGGCTGAGCCGGCCATAAAAATGAGTGAATAAACAAACAAAGGTTCTGAAACAAGAAAAAAAAAATTTTTTTTAAATAAATAAATAAATAAAATAAAATAGGTGGGTTTATTTCAGACAGAAAGCCAGGACAAGGCTGAAGCCAGCCAGAGGGATGCATGGCAGATATCCAAGGGACAGTGGTAATCAAGGGCCAGCCTGGCTCCTGAGGTTGCAGCCCTTTGGAGGGCGAGATGGAGATATATATGGATCAACACAAGGGACTTCAGTTGCCAAGGCACAAGTTCCAAGTAGGGGCTGGGCCAGGTTGAAGAACTTACAACCTGGGGCCCGGCAGAATGGCTCAGTGGTCTAAAGCGCCTGCTTAGGAAAGCTTGGGCAGCTGCAAGGACCACGGTTCAATCCCCGGCACGACATGCTACGCCAGCCCTGCCCACAGAGCCGGCCATAAAGATAAATAAATCAACAAACAAAAGTTCTGAAGAAGCCGGGCATGGTGGCGCACGCCTGTAATCCCAGCACTCGGGAGGCTGAGGCAGGAGGATCGGTGTGAGTTCGAGACCAGCCTGCGTTACAAAAGTGAGCTTAAGGCCAGCCTGAACTGCACAGTGAGACCCTGTCTCAAAAAGACAAAAAAAAAAAAAAAAAAAGTTCTGAAACAAGAAAATAAATAAATAAACAAACTTACAACCAACTCGGACCTGTTAAAATGCAGATTCTGTGCTGAGCATGGTGGTGCATGCCTAGAATCCTCGCACACATCAGGAGGTTGAGGCAGGAGGATCTCTGTAAGCTGGAGGCCACCTGGGCTCTGTGGTGAGACTTTGTCTCAAAATACACACACACACAGAAAATGCAGACTGCCGTTCAACAGTTGTGGTGGGGCCTGAGAGCCGTATCTCTTTCTTTCTTTCTTTAAGACAGGGTCTCGCTTGCGGCATATGCTGGCCAGGAGCTCACAGCAGCCCCCCTTCCCAGCCTCCGCGGTGCTGCGATCACAGGTGTGCACCCCTGCATCCAGCAGGAGATCTGCTTTTCCTGGGCTTCACAGGCAGCTCAGAGGAGAGTAGTGCCAAGGGTTGAACCTGGCAGGACCTGGGGGGCACACAGATGAAGGACGGCAAGGTGATACACAGACGCCACACTGGCCAAGACTGGGCAGGTCCTGGGATCATGGACATGTCCTAACCCTCAGAGCCTCCCCTTCCTTTCCCATCAAAGTCCTTTCCAGGGCAGTCATGAGGATGACAGATCAGGTCAAGGACACACATGGTCAAGGCCATCGTGGTGGCCACCACCAGGCATCTGTGGGCTTGGCAGGGATGCACCAAAGGAACACTGGGGTCGGGGAGATAGATCACTAGAATAAGCACTTGCCTGACAAGTGCAAGGTCCTGAGTCCAATCCCTGGCACCGGAAAAAAAAAAAAAAA
This sequence comes from Myocastor coypus, assembly GCA_004027025.1. NCBI lineage: Eukaryota > Metazoa > Chordata > Mammalia > Rodentia > Myocastoridae > Myocastor > Myocastor coypus. The sequence continues at coordinate 6,746 of PVJA010054395.1, forward strand.
AGAAAAAGAAAAAGGGAGGAGGGAGGGACACCCAGTTGGAGAAACAGGCATGTGTGGGAGAGCTGGGAAGTGGCACTTGTCCTACCCTTGTAGGGCAACATCACTGAGGGCTCTGAAGGAACCAAGCAGGACTCACAGATGTCTTCAGGCCCCTTACAGCTCCACACCAAGCCAGCTATGCCGGGTCCCAGCCATGAGGCCCACTGCCCTCACTCCACAGCACACCACTGCCAACCGGAATGTCCTCTGCCGAGGCGGGCCATGCCCAACCCATGGTCTTCCTCTCCTCTCTCTCCACACACATGCACACATTTTTTTAATTTAATTTAATTCAATTTTTTTATTAATTTTTTTTCTTGTTTCAGAACTTTATTTTTATGGCTGGCGCAGCCTGCCTTGAGGGCAGGGCTGGCACAGCATGTGGTGCCAGGGATCGAACTGCAGTCCCTGAAGCCGCCCAAGTTTTCCCAAGCAGGCACTTTAGACCACTGAGCCATTCTGCCGGGCCCCATGCACACATTTATTTACAGCAGTTAGTTCACCCATAAACGAACATTAAATTACTTGAACACTCCTGCAACCCCAGTACTCAGGAGGCTGAGGCAAGAGGATCAGTTTGAGGTCAAGACTAACCTGAGCTGCTAGTGAAACCCTGTGAGAGAGAAAAAGAGCAGAGAGGAGAGAGACAGGGGAGAGGGGAGAGGGGGAGAGAGAGAGAGAGAGAGAACCTGTGTCCAGTGCATACCTGAAGTCCTATATTTGATTCTTGGTACAACAAACAAACAAACAATCCTGTTTCAAAAAAAAAAATTGTAGGGGGCCCGGCAGGATGGCTCAGTGGTCTAAAGCGCCTGCTTAGGAAAGTTTGGGTGGCTGCAGGGACTGGGGTTCGATCCCCAGCACCACATGCTGCGCCAGCCCTGCCCACAGGGCAGGCTGAGCGGGCCATAAAAATAAATAAACAAAAGTTCTGAAACAAGAAAAATAAATAAAATAAAAAATTCTTTTTTTTTTTAAAATAAAACATTCTTTAAAAAAAATTGTAGTGGGGAATTCAGGCTCAATTTAATCAGGTGGGACCAAGACTGCCTGATTAGCCCCAACTGTGCAGTACCTACAGCTTGAGGGGAAGCTCGCTGCTTTAGTCAGAGGGCTCCTGATGGGGTCCCAAGCACCTCACCCCACTCAACAGCAACCCCCACCACCGACAGGCAGCCACCCGCGAAGTGCAGCACGCTTTGATGCCCCACTTCCTTCTTCCAGGGAGCCAGGCACCGGATCCATTTGCCCCTGAGAAGGGGCAACAGGTTTCTCTTAGGTCCAACTGTCAACTGTGTATCACAGTTCCTGGCCACAGCACGAGTACAGCAGTTCACAGTGTGGCCGTCATAACCCATGCGTCTACAATATAGCCACTTTATCACTATGATTTTACACGTCTTAGAGATGAGTTGTTGCCCAGGCTGGCTTTGAACTCCTGGGCGCAGGTGATCCTCCTGCCTAGGTCTTCGAGGCAGCTGGTGTTCCAGGTGCTGGCCATAGGCCCAGCTTTGCAGAGCTGTTTTAGAAGTACTTTCTCCTCACCACAGAATTTCGTCCTCATGGGGACAGTGGCTGGTGCCAGCTGTGGCAATTCACATGGGGCTAACAGCATACAGCGGAATAAACATCACCATGTATCAAAACTGCTCTGGACAACATTATTTATTTTTTTTTAACTTTTTTTTTTCATTTTAAATTTATTTATTTTTTTCTTGTTTCAGAACCTTTATTTGTTTATTCACTCATTTTTATGGCCGGCTCAGCCTGCCCCGAGGACAGGGCTGGCGCAGCATGTGGTGCCGGGGATTGAACCGCGGTCCCTGAAGCCGCCCAAGCTTTCCCAAGCAGGCGCTTTAGACCACTGAGCCATCCCACCGGGCCCCAACATTATTCATTTTTTAATGAGCAGAACATATTGATTAGGGGAAAGCAAGCTCCTGTCCAAGAGAGGGACAGGAGGGGGGTCCTGAGTGGGTGGTCCCCCTGGACAACATATTAATGAATAAAGGAACAATGGTTTAAAAAGAAAGTCTCAGGCAAGGGGCAGAGCCTGGCTCTGATTCCACCTCCATGCTCCACAGGTCCCAAGGGGACCTGAGGAATCCTGTCCAGTCACTAAGCTCTTATTTTGTTTTTTTTTGTTTGTTTGTTTGTTTTCTTTTCTTTTTAATTTATTTTATTATTATTTTTTTCTTGTTTCAGAACCTTTGTTTGTTTATTCACTCATTTTTTTTATGGCTGGCTCAGCCCACCCCGAGGGCAGGGCTGGCGCAGCATGTGGTGCCGGGAATCGAACCGCGGTCCCTGAAACCGCCCAAGCTTTCCTGAGCAGGCGCTTTAGACCACTGAGCCATCCCGCTGGGCCCCTAAGCTCTTATTTTGTTTATCTGTTTGTCTGTGCTTTCTGGGACCAAGTCTCACTTTGTAGCCCAAGCTGGCCTCTGTGGCGACCCTCCTGCCTCAGCCTCCCAAGAGCTGAGGTGTATATCACCCCAAGCAGCCTTCCGTTCTGTCTCCTGCAGCCACCGCCACACATCTTGCACCCCGCCATTGTCATCCTCCGTTCCTCCAAGTATGACTTCTTTGTAGTCCTGCCTGGAGGTGAGATCTGGCAATGCAAACATGTCAGATTTGCATGCTCAAATTAGAGATACCTATATTTCTTTTTCTTTTTTTTTCTTTCTTTTCTTTCTTTCTTTCTTTCTTTCTTTCTTTCTTTCTTTCTTTCTTTCTTTCTTTGTATGGGGGATTGACCTCAGGACCTTGCGCTTGCCAGGCGGGCACTTAAAATGCTGAGGTATCTCCCTGGCAGTACTGTTCTTTTACATATGAGGCAGAGGAGCTGGGAAATAGTGGTGATGACACTTTTGTGAGCAGGTTGTGGTGGCGCAGGCCTGTCAGCCTACCACCCTGGGGGCTGAGGCAGGAGGGTCCCAAGTTCCAGCCCAGCCTGGGCATTCTATCCACTTAGCAAGATTCTAAAAATAGAAAGGGCTGGGGATGTAGGTCAGTGCGAAGGCCCCACATTTAATCCAAGTGATGCAGAAACAAAGCTGAAAGGACACAGGACCTGCGTGTGTCTGTGAAGGATATCAGCCTGCAAGGTGGGGGGCTGTCCCGAGGGTCCCCCCAGGTCTCACCCTCACAGCTCAGGCCCTGGCGCCTCATATCACACTCAACTGACAATTTGCATGATTGTCAGGGCGTAGGGCTGCAGCCCCTGGAACAAGCTAGACACTGCCAGGAGGTGCAGGCAAAGGGCCGGGCGCTTGCTTGGTCACCAGCCCATGGAGGCTCACGTTTGCTGATGACTCACTGAAGGAGAGGGGTCTAGCCTGAGGCCCCAAAGGAGAGACTCTCCAAGGTCCCAACTAAGTCTGACTGAATCATTCACTTTCCCCACAACCCCATTTCCCAGAAATGTACACTTCTGAGACCAATAAAATTTCCCCCAAAATTTTAGAGGCCAAAAACTGAGGTTGTTACCAAGTAAGGTTACTAGGGAAAGAACCTAGAGTCTCTCATCTGCTGCGTTTCACCAACAGAGGTGTCGAAGCTGCACCCCACCAGAAGGACCCGACCAAGGGCAGCGCTCAGAATGAACTTTTTTCTCTAGATTCAGCCTTCTGGGTGTTGAGACCCCAGCAATCGAAGGGCTGAGGCAGGAGGAGTTCAGCAAGTTTGTAGCCAGCATAGGCTACACAGTGAGTTCAAAGCCAGCCTGAGCTAAACATAAGGACCCTGTCTCGAAAAAATAAAGTGAATAAAATAAAACAAAACTATATAGATGGTATGTGGATCTCAGTACCAGAGAGTGCAGTTGTTTTTAGACATCAGAATTTAGTCGGAGCTGGGTGTGGTGGTGCACGCCTGTAATCCCAGCACTCGGGAGGCTGAGGCAGGAGGATCGGTGAGAGTTCGAGACCAGCCTGGGCTACAAAACTGAGCTCAAGGCCAGCCTGAACTGTACAGCGAGACCCTGTCTCAAAAAAGACAAAAAAAAAAAAAAAAAAAAAGAAAGAATTTAGTCGGGTGCCCTGCAGGATGGCTCAGTGGTCTAAAGCGCCTGCTTAGGAAAGCTTGGGTGGCTGCCAGGACTGCAGTTTGATCCCCGGCACCAAATGCTGTGCCAGCCCTGCCCTCGGGACAGGCTGAGCCAGCCATAAAAATAAATAAACAAAGAAAAGTTCTGAAACAAGAAAATAAATAAATAAATAAGAATTTAGGCATACTGGGGCCAGGGAAATGGCTCAGTAGAATAAGCGCTTGTCTGGCAAGTGCAAGGTCATGAGTTCAAACCCTGGTCACACACACACACAAAATAAAGAATTTAGGCATACACACTAGGTGTTATGGTTTCGGAGTTTTTGTAAGGTACACAATATAGTACAGGACACATTCTATAGTATTAGCATATAAGGAATCACCCAAGAATCATATACAACAACTACAGGAAATCTATCCACGGACTAAATAGTAAAGATTCCAGCTGAGGGCCTGAATCCTGATATTTTATGTAACTCCAGATGAAAACCTAGCGCTTATAACAATGCTGCTCACAAGTCCAACTGGAGGCTCAGAGCCCACGACAAAGTCTCACGCAGGCCCACTTCATGGATCTGTGCTGAGAAGGCCCAAGGGTCGGTGGTGGAAGCTAGGAAGGCTACGCCAGCAGGATGAGGAATCTTCCCTGGAGCCAGCAAGCAATGCTCAAGGTAAGCACCAGAGCTCCCTCAAAACACCACAGCCATCCTCAGCAGCACTGAGGTCCCGAGCTCCTTCTGTGATA
>PVJA010054396.1:0-11577 GCA_004027025.1 Myocastor coypus
CTGGGGTTCAAACTCACGACCTTGCACTTGCCAGGCAGGCACTTGTGCCACGGAGCTATCTCCCCAGCCCCTTTTTTGTCTTTTTGAGACAGGGTCTCGCTATGCAGTTGAGGCTGCCCTTGAGCTCACTTTTTGTAGCCCAGGCTGGTCTCCAACTCACACCAATCCTCCTGCCTCAGCCTCCCAAGTGCTGGGATTACAGGCGTGAGCCACCACACCCGGCTCATAACAGTGGTTTTGATACAAAATGGTAAACTGGGGGCTGGGGAGATAGCTCCAAGGCACAAGTGCCTGATGGGCAAGTGCAAGGTCATGAGTTTGAACCCCAGTCCCAAAAAAAAACAAAATGGTAAACTGCAGTCACAGCAATCATGCTCTCGTAAGAGCATTTCCAAGTGCTGACTGCACAGCTATTCCTGAGCAATTCTGAGGCCTTCCCTCAGTCTGTCTCCACAGCCACCATTGTCCCCTTCACCAGACTTTTCTTTGGTCCTTTGAGATAGGGTCTCACTATGCAGTTCAGGCTGGCCATGAAGTCACTTTGTAGCCCAGGCTGGTCTTGATCTCACAACAATCCTCCTGCCTCAGTCTCCCGGATGCTGGGATTACAGGTCTGCGCCAATATGCTCACCTTAGAGACTCTGGGCACCCAGGACTCAGAGGGCACATGGCTGTTCTGACGCCGAGCCAGCATGCCACTTGATGCTGGTGTGTAGGTCTACCCTGATGGTCAGCTGTGGGGGTAGCAGCAGGACAGGGGTTACAAGTGTGGGCTTGGAGCCAGATGTGCTGCCTTCCTCTCTGGCTTCCTTCTGCCCTTGATCACCTGCAGAGTGACAGTAACAACCACTAATGTTAATGGTTCCTTCTAGGTGCTCAATAGTTACAAACATCTCCTGCAGGTGTTCACCAAACCAAGGTGACAGAACCCCTGTTCTAGGGCAATGGTAAGGAAAATATGGGAGTGCCTAATACCCAGCCTGATGGATGCTAAGTAAACTCAACTTTTACTGAGAAGTGATAAGGTTGCAGCCATGAAAGCAAGGCCCTCTGCCTGGCTTTTTGGAGTCTTTATGGTGCTGGGCGCCAAAGACACTGGGTTGTTCTCAGTGGACAGCACCAAGTGGACACGTCTTCCAGAAGAGTGGTGGGTTGGGAAGGCCCCTTTCAGGAAGATCCATGTGATTCCCATGTCATTGCGGATGTGCTTTTGATCTTATTTTGGGACTCCTGGGCCTGCTGTGTCTCTTCCACAAGATCGGCCACCAGGTTCATCATGCAGTCCCTGAGCACCTGCACCAGGTGGGTCACAGTTGCATTTTCCTTCTCCAAGTTCTTCCAGATCCTCAACGACTCCCTCACACGCTCTGGCAGGTTGCGGGGGTATTTCTCCTCAATTGCATCAATCTTCGTGTCAGAAACATTAAGCTGACGGGCCAGTCTTCTCCAGTCTCGTCCCACATTATCGCAGATGACATCAAATGCTGCACGCAGGTCTGGGAGGGAAAGTGCAAGACCATTTATTGGAACTCTGCTGAACTTTTAGGAGACACGGTCTCCCAGCCCCCAGGGGCTTCAGTACTGCCTGTATCAGGCTGCAGGTCCTGAGCTGAGGCTCGAGTCAGCCAGTAGCCACAGGGGCTATTGCAGAAAGCCCAAGACTGGCATCTAATTCTGTTCCAGCCAGCCCCCACCCATTAATGGGTCATCTGGTTAGGAGTAAAGGAACTGAGAGAGGAGCCAGGAGTTCCCAGAGGGCAGAAAATAGGGTTGCCCTCATATTACATTCTACAGTGTGTTGAATGATACTCCTTGAAAGTCATCTCCATGTCCAATTCTTGCAACTCTGTGTTTGTGTATTTAGAAAAACACCTTTGCAAAGGTAATTAACTAAGGATCAAAGGGCCAGCCAAATAGTGTATTAAAGCACCTACAAACAGGTGCAGGGGCCAGGGGTTTGATGCCCAGGCCTACTGTGCCAGCCCCACCTCCAGAGTGCGCTGAGATGGCAACTGAGACTGGACGTGATGGCACTACCTGTAATCCTAGCTCTTGGGAGGCTGTAAAGAGGCAGATCACTACAAGTATGATCTAGTAGTGAAACCCTGAACACCCTGTAGACCCTTCCCTAAAATACAAAATAAAAAAGTAAGGATCATGATAGGAGATCATATTACACAGACCTTAAATCCAATGACAGTGTCTTCACAAGGTACATGGAGAACCAGATGTGATAGCATACACCTGTACTCCCAGCACTCTGGGAGGCTGACGCAGAAGGATCAGAAATTAGAGCCCAGTCTGGGCAAGATCTTGTATCAAAATAGTAAGGGATAGCCAGGCATGGTGGCTCACACCTGTAATCCCAGCATTTGGGAGGCTGAGGCAGGAGGATCAATATGAGTTCAAGACCAGCCTGGGCTACCAAAAGTGAGCTCAAGGCCAGCCTGAACTGAACATCAAGACTCTGTCTGAAAAAGACCAAAAAAAAAAAAAAAAAAGGGCTGGGGATGTAGTTCAGTGCAAAGATCCTGGGCTTAAGTCCTCAGAATTACAGAACAAACCAAAAGCCAGAAACAGAGGTGACTGAGGCTAGGGAAATAGCTCGGTGGTCTAAGTGCCTGCCTTGCAGAAAGCCCAAGGACAAGGACCTGAGTTCAAGCCCTGGTGCCATATACCATGAAGACTCTGGAACTCTGGGCATGCTGTGCTGGCCCTGAAACTTGGGTATAGTAGCACACAACTGCAATCCCAGAGCTGGGGAGCCTGAGACGGGAGGATCACTAGGAGTCTGAACTGCATAGCAAGACCCAAATAAATACTTTCTTTTTTTTTTTTCTTTTATTTAATTTTATTTATTTATTTTTTTCTTGTTTCAGAACCTTTGTTTATTCACTCATTTTTCTAAAATATTTTATTTTATTTATTTTTTTTTTCTTATTTCAGAACCTTTGTTTATTCAGTCATTTTTATGGCTGGCTCAGCCCGCCCTGAGGGCAGGGCTGGCACTGCATGTGGTGCTGGGGATTGAACCACGGTCCCTGAAGCTGCCCAAGCTTTCCCAAGCAGGTGCTTTAGACCACTGAGCCATCCGGCTGGGCCCAAGACCCAAATAAATAAATAAATAAGTAAGTTAAAAAAAAAAAAAAAAATCAGAGATGGCCATGTGGCTGAAATTAGAGTGGTATAGCCACAGCCAAGAAAGGGGTCCCAGAAGTTGTATAGGACAAGGAAGGGTGGCTCCTGGGCCTTCAGATGCTATATGACCCTGTAGACACCTGGCTTCTCCAGATTTCCAGCCTCCACACTGTGAGATGAAACATTTCTGTTTTCCCTCCCTCCCTCTCTCCTTCTCTTTCTTTCTGATACTGGGAATTGAACTCAGGACCTTGCACTTGCCAGGCAAGTACTTATTCTACTGAGCTATCTCCTCAGCCCTTCATTTGTATTTCTATTGCTTTGTTTTGTTCTGTTTGTTTTTGTTTGAGACACTCTCAGTACCTACTCCAGGTGACAGTGACGGGTTGCCAGGTCGATCTTCCTGCCTCAGCCTTCCCTATGCTGGGATTACCAGTGTGTGCCTCCACACTCAGCATTCTTAGTGCTTTAAGCCATCAAGTTAGTGATCATTTGTTATAACAGTCCCAGGAAACTGACACATGCCCAATTCTTGGCTGCCCTGACCATCAGATTTGGACCCTTGGCCACTGTGCTCCTCAGCTGAATGGTCACTACTGCGATCAGAAAGCTGAGTGCTGCAGACCACAACATCTGGGCAGGGAGAGGAGCTCTGAGCAGGACAGGACATGGACAGCCCCTGAAAATTCAGTCTCTTCCTACAAATCAGGGAATCTGCTACCATTTTTTCCAATTCCTATAGCACTGACAGTGAGGAAACAGGCAAGGGACATTAAGGCTTCCCTGGCACCATCTGGCTAGAAAATGGTAGAGCTGGGATTCAAGAGCTGAAACTGGCACCAGAGCCTGTCTTGAACCACTGTGCAGCAATGCCGCAGGACAGGAATAGGAAATCAGCAGCTCTCCACATACCCATATGTACTGCCAACCTGGTATACTCCAACAGCCAATAATTCCACAAAGAAAAAAACAGAAAAAAAAAAAAGAAAAAAGAAAAACATACATAGCCACACACACACACACACACACACACACACACACACACACACACACAAAAGCACAGGTCTAAGAAGTTATACATACTTTCAGCACTGTCTTTTAAACTTATCTTCATTTCTTCATCATTAAACGTCCATGAAGTTTTTCTACTTGCAGTTCTGTGTGTCTGACAGTGTTGTGGCAGAGCCTTAGTGTCTGCAGGCAGAGCCATGCTGTGTCCAGCTGGTCACCAAAAAGCAACTGTTCTTACACAGTAACACTCATGGTGTCACAGTTAATTCCCCCCCTTTTTTTTTCTTGGGGGGGGGCATGCCGGGGTTTGAACTCACAACCTTGCATTTGCCAGGCAGGCACCTGTGCCACAGAGCTATCTCCCCAGTCCCTTAGTTCCCTCTTTTTTTTTTTTCTTTTTTCCCATGTACCAGTGACCGGGCTATGGCAGCTGCTAAGGAAACACAGATGCCATGCATAAATCATCGGATTGCTATGGCCCATTGTACCCACTAGAGTGCTGTACCTGAACAACAGCCTCCAGCAACCTCAGGACAATATATGTTCAGGATTGTTTTTTAGGTATTTTTATTTCTATTTTTTTGAACTTTATTTATTTATGTCCTGGTGGTCTCAGCTTGCCCTGGGAATGGGGCTGGTGCAGCATGTGGTGCTGGGGATCAAACCGCAGTCCCTGTGGATTCCTAAGCAGGCGCTTTTTTTTTTTTTTTTTTTTTTTTTTTTTTTTTTTTTTTTTTTTTTTTTTTTTTTTTTTTTTTTTTTTTTTTTTTTTTTTTTTTTGTCTTTTTGAGACAGGGTCTTGATGTATAGTTCAGGCTGGCATTGAGCTCACTTTGGTAGCCCAGGCTGGTCTCGAACTCACATCGATCCTCCTGTCTCAGCCTCCCAAGTGCTAGGATTACAGGTGTGAGCCACCACGCCCGGCTCTAAGCAGGCGCTTTAGACCACTGAGCTATGCTGCTAGCCCCTTAGTTCCCTCTTTGGATCGCTGACTTCATGGCCAATTCCAAGCTACTGCCTAAGGCCTGTGAAGTGTGTCCCTAAGGTACTTTCCAAGTTCCCTCTCTGGAGCTCTGAGAACACAGAAGTAAGACTGAGAAATCGTCAACTCTGGCCTCACTTTCACTCCTGAAACTCTTGAAAGCTATAGGTAAAGTTAGATAGGAGGTGACAGGCTGGGTAGAAAGAACTCCATGAAAGAGGCAGTGCTGGGACTAACACAGTATTCATCTAATATCTGAATATCTGCATAATCATAAAGAGGAATTTCAGGATCCTAGTCTACACATGAAATTTCCACTTTCCTATATTGCTTAGACATGCCATCTGAAGATAACACTACAAAGTACCATAAAAACTGTGTGCATGAAGCTGGGCGTGGTGGCACACATCTATAATCCCAGCACTTGGGAGGCTGAGGTGGGAGGAGCAGTGCAAGTTTGAGACCAGCCTGGGCTACAAAAGTGAGCTCAAGACCAATCTGAGCTGCATAGTGAGACCCTGTCTCAAAAAGACATCCCCCCCAAAAAAACTTCAAAAAACTGTGTGCATGAAACAAACTTTATTTTTTTATTTTTTTATTTTTTAAAGAATTTATTGGCCGGGCGTGGTGGCTCACGCCTGTAATCCCAGCACTTGGGAGGCTGAGGCAGGAGGATTGGTGCGAGTTCGAGACCAGCCTGGGCTACAAAAGTGAGCGCAGGACCAGCCTCAACTGCATAGTGAGACCCTGTCTCAAAAAGACAAAAAAAAAAAAAAGAATTTATTTATTTTCTTGTTTCAGAACCTTTATTTGTTTATTCACTCATTTTTATGGCCGGCTCAGCCCGCCCCGAGGGTAGGACTGGCGCAGCATGTGGTGCCGGGGATCGAACCTCGGTCCCTGAAGCCGCCCAAGCCTTCCCATGCAGGTGCTTTAGACCACTGAGCCATCCGCCAGGCCCCTTTTTTGTCTTTTTGAGGCAGGGTTTCACTATGCAGTTCAGGCTGGCTTTGAGCTCACTTTTGTAGCCCAGGCTGGTCTTGAACTCACACCAATCCTCCTGCCTCAGCCTCCCAAGTGCTGGGATTACAGGCATGTGCCACCACACCCAACTCAAAGTTGAGACTTTTAGAGTAGGATGTTCAGTAAGAACCACCTGACCTTGGGCCCGGCAGGATGGCTCAGTGGTCTAAAGCACCTGCTTAGGAAAGCTTAGGCAGCTTCAGGGACCGCGGTTTGATCCCCGGCACCACATGCTGCACCAGCCCTGCTCTCAGGGCAGGCTCAGCAGGCCACAAAAATAAACAGACAAAACTTCTGAAACAAGAAAAAAAAAAAAAATAATAAAATAAAAAATTCTTTGCCAGGCATGGTGGCTCACACCTGTAATCCCAGCACTCGGGAGGCTGAGGCAGGAGGATCGCTGCGAGTTCGAGACCAGCCTGGGCTACAAAAGTGAGCTCAAAGCCAGCCTGAACTGCACAGTGAGACCCTGTCTCAAAAAGCCAAAAAAAAAAAAAGAATCACCTGACCTGAGGTCAGCCTGTCTTGGTTTACTTCTGGCCCTGTTAGTTGTCAGCTATGCATTTGGGCAAGGCAATTAACATCTCTGTGCCAGTCGCCTCCTGTGAAAGGTGGGAATGATGAGCAATAGCAGTGTATCAGTCAACTTCTCCCAGAAGATCCAATACTGGCCACCCTTAAAGGAGGAGAGGCTCATTCTGGCTCCTGGTTTCCGAGACCCTACCCACGACTGACTGCTTCCAAGGTAGAAATGCCACGATGGAAGGGCACAGGAAAGCTACTCTGCCCGGGGCAGTCTGGACGCAGAGAAGGGAGATGTGTGGGACAAGAACACACCCTTTCTGATAAGACATCGACCACCTCCAAACATCACCTTTTAAAGGTCCCACCTTGCAACATATGAGGCTTTTGGAGGGCACTGTAGATCTAAGCCATAACCAATCGTATTTATGTATTTATTTATGGCCTGCTCAGCCTGCTCTGCGGGTGGGGCTGGTGGTACCCGGAATTGAACCACGGTCCTTGCGGTTGCCTAAGCTTGCCTAAGCAGGCACTTTAGATCGCTGAGCTATCTCGCTGGTCCCCTACCAATAGTAGAGCTAGTGAGAACATAAAAGAATTAAGTGTCTAGTGTTCCTCTGTAAGTCGGTGGATTAGAGTTATTAAGTGAGGCACGATTCTAACCAGGTAGAAACAGGCATTACCAGCCAGGCAGGGACAAAAGGGAAAGTACAGCAAAAACAGGCTCAGCTTAGCCTGGCGTGGTGGCACATACCTATAATCCCAGCACTTGGGAGGCTGAGGCAGGAGGATCCGTGTGAGTTGTAGCCTGGGCTACAAAAGTGAGCTCAAGGCCCGCTTGAACTGCGTAGCGAGACCCTGTCTTAAACAGACAAAACAAAACAAAACAAAAAACCCCAAAAAACCAAACAAACAGGCTCAGCTGACCTTTGACCACTTCCTGGAACTCCAGTCCATCCTGACCATAGCAAGGCCTCCTTCTTCGTTTTGTAATTTTCTTTGGGGTGGTACAGTAAACACTGAAGGTCAGAGGGTAGGTGTCCAGGCTCTGGGTGAATTAATTTTTCTGAGTTTTGATTCTCCCATCTTCAAAGCGGGGGTGCTACTCGCACCCGAGTTTTCCGGAAAAAAACCCACGCAAATCAAATTTGGCAAAGGTCAGACGCCCGGTAGGGTATCATGGACTATGGCTGGTCCTGCCTGCTCGGCCCCAGCACACTCACCTGCTTCCCCGGGCGACGCCCTGCAGGTCGCACCCGCCTCGAAATCGTCTAGGCGCTGCAGCAAGTCGATGCGCCGGAGGGAGGTCAGCAGTTCGCGCAGCAGCTGGGTGTTCTGGCGTTCCACAACATTCTGCTCTAGCAGCACTAAGAAGAGGTCGATGCCACTTTGCACGCGCTCCAGCTTCCTCTTGCTCACAAACTTGTGGCATAAGAACTTGAGCTCAGTCACCTCGCTGCTCGACAGGCTGGCCGACAAAGAGTGCAGCAGCACCAGGAATGGGTCCATGGCGCACAGGGCTGCCGGATCAGGACCTCTTTGCTCGCGGCTTGAGGCACTGTCAAGTCACTCCCTGATACCGGTAGTTCGCTCGTACCTCTAGGTCCGGATTGCTACCGGAAATCACCCTAAACAGCTTTTCTTGAAACCTCGCGAGAATATGAGATCTGCGCATGTTCCTTGAGCCCAAAAGTAGCCGCTTCCGCCCGGGCTGGGTCGACCAGTTCGCGGCTAATTGCGCCTGCGCTTTACGGATCTTTCTCCTGGAGTAATCCTGGAGGGTTCTGGAGTTAGTACGTTTCCTTGGTGTGTGCTGAGGTGGCATATTTGTGAGGCAAAGTGCAGCCCTGCTTCATGGAGCGCTGGGGCGGGGCTGGGGTGGCACCTAAGGGCGCGCACGGCCCCTTTCCGTTGCAGGAAATTTTGTTAAATCGCGTATGTAGCCATGTGTCGTGGCACATCCTTATAATCCCAGCGCTCTGAGGCAGGAGGATGGCTGCAAATTGGAGGCCTTCTTGCGCTACATTGTGAGTCCAAGGCCAACCTGAACCACATAGCCAGACTGTCTCAAAAAAAAAAAAAAAAAAAAAAAAAAAAAAAAAAAAAAAAAAAAAAAAAAAAAAAAAAAAAAAAAAAAAAAAAAAAAAAAGAAAAAAAAGAAAAAAAAGAAAAAAAAAAGTTACACAGTGTCGAGTTTGTGTCTATAAAGAGTGAATATGAGGACAAAGGAGGTTAAAAGTGGGAAAAGTTTATTAAGGTAAAGATTCTGAAAGACAGAAAGGGGCCTGAAAATGGGTTGCCACTGGGGTTCTTTGGAGGTTTTGATACATGAAAAGGACTATAGTTCAACCACTCTGGGACAGCTGAGTTCAAAGTATTGGGTTACAGTAGCTTAGCGAATATTGATCCAATAGAGAAGTGAGTCATGTAGCAAGGGGATATGGTGACTACTATTTTATTGTTTTTTAATTTTATTTATTTTGTTTTTCTTGTTTCAAAACCTTTGTTTGTTTATTCACTCATTTTTATGGCCGGCTCAGCCCACTCCGAGGGCCGGGTTGGCGCAGCATGTGATGCCGGGGATCGAACCCACCCGCCCCGGTGACTACTATTTTAGCTTATGTAAAGCCTTTTTTTAAAAAAAAAAAATTATTTTGCACTTGGGAGGCTGAAGCAGGAGGGTCGATGCGAGTTCGAGACAAGCCTGGGCTACAAAAATGAGCTCAAGGCCAGCCTCAACTGCATAGCGAGACCCTGTCTCAAAAAAAAAAAAAAAAGTTTAATCTTTCTTTTCTTTTCTTTTTTTTTTTTTTGAGACAGGGTCTCACTATGTAGTTCAGGAAGGCCTTGAGCTCACTTTTGTAGCCCAGGCTGGTCTCAAACTTGCATCAATCCTCCTGCCTCAGCCTTCCAAGTGCTGGGATTACAGGCATGAGCCACCACACCTGGCTCTAGAAATTGTAAACTTTTAATTAAGTTTCCCAAATTTTCTGCTTGGGGAGATTGAGGGACCACAGAGGAAAGGGATTGAAAGTATGTGGTGTGCCTAGGGAGAGTCACATAGAGAGAAAACATTCTCTTGGGCTTTCACAGAGAACAAACTGGTTAACCAATAGCCATGACTCATCCAGACGGCTGACTCGGACAACAGTTCTACAAAGCACTGTACATGGTTCCAAAGTAGATCCTGAGGGGATTTGACTGACTTCGGGAGATATAAAAACTGATGTTTTGTTATACAGGTCTTGCTATGACTTGCCCTTAACTACCTAGCAGAAAAGTTTAAACATGATGCATAAAACATAAAGATAGTTTACGGGCGTGGTGGCGCACGCCTGTAATCCCAGCACTCGGGAGGCTGAGGCAGGAGGATCGCTGTGAGTTCGAGACCAGCCTGGGCTACAGAAGTGAGCTCAGGGCCAGCCTGAACTGCATAGTGAGACCCTGTCTCAAAAAGACAAAAAAAAAAAAAAAAAAGATAGTTTAGTATGCTGAGCTGTAAAAGGCTCTAATTGGCAGCTTCCAGCATTGCCGGTTTTGACAGTAACCCACTGCAATTATGGAACATTTCACTGTGTATACAACTACCTTCTCTTAGATCAAAGAGAAGAAATCTATTGTGCCAATAACCATTGGAAAATTTATCATGTCTACACCCTGTGCTCTGTATAACTGCAATGAGGACAACAATATGCATTGTATCAATTATTGGGAATGTATTACTGGTGTGTTTTGAAAATGTCATATTGTGGTTTCTTATTAAAAGTAATAAAAAAAAGAAATTAAACAACATATAGTAAATAATTGTGTTCAAAGTCCTTTTATGGTAGGACTAGTAGAAAATCTGTTCTACAGAGCTGGCAAGATGGCTAAGCGGTCTAAAGCACCTGCTTAGGCAAGCTTAGGCAACCACAGCTACCATGGTTTGATCCCCGGCACCAGGGCTGGTTGAGCTGGCCACAACACAAATAAATAAATGAGGTTTAAGAAAAATAAAATAAAATTAAAAAAGAAAGAAAGAAAAAAAGAAAGAAAGAAAGAAGCAGTGAAGGACTTCTGGGAAGATGGAGTGATGAGCAAGCTTAGGAGCCGCAGGGACTGTGGTTTGATCCCAGGCACCACATGCTGCTGTCAGCCACATCTCGAGAGCAGGCTGAGCCAGCAATAAATAAATAAATAAATAAATAAATAAATAAATAAATAAAATTTTTTAAAATGTTGGGCTGGCGAGATGGCTCAGTGGTCTAAAGCATCTGCTTAGGCAAGAAAATCTGTTATAGTCCACCTTGTTGATTGTATCTGATCTTTTTTTTTTTTCTAAAATTTTTATTTATTTTATTTTTTTCTTGTTTCAGAACCTTTGTTTGTTTATTCACTCATTTTTATGGCTGGCTCAGCCCACCCCGAGGGCAGGGCTGGCGCAGCATGTGGTGCCGGGGATTGAACCGCAGTCCCAGAAGCCGCCCAAGTTTTCCCAAGCAGGCGCTTTAGACCACTGAGCCATCCCGCCGGCCCCTGATCTTTTTTTTTTTAATACTTTTTTTTCTTGTTTCAGAACTTTTGTTTGTTTATTTATTTTTCTGGCTGGCTCAGCCTGCCCCGAGGGCAGGGCTGGCACAGCATGGGTGCCAGGGATTGAACCTCGGTCCCTGCAGCCGCCCAAGCTTTCCTAAGCAGGCACTTGTATTGGTCAGGGTTTTACTTAGAGGAACAGAATAGATATAATATAAGGAATGGAAGCCGGGCATGGTGGCTCATGCCTGTAATCCAGCACTCGGGAGGCTGAGACAGGAGGATTGGTGCAAGTTCAAGACCAGGCTGGGCTACAAAAATGAGCTCAAGGCCAGCCTCAACTGCATAGCAAGACCCTGTCTCAAAAAGACAAAAAAAAAAAAAAAAAA
>PVJA010054397.1:0-11572 GCA_004027025.1 Myocastor coypus
CGATCCTCCTGCCTCAGCCTCCTGAGTGCTGGGATTACAGGCGTGCGCCACCACGCCCGGTGACATTTTCAAAACATGTTAGCAGTACATTCCCAATAATCGACACAATGCACATTGTTGTCCTCATAGTAGTTATATGGAGCGCAGGATGTAGACATGATAATTTTTCTAATCATTGTTGGTACAAAAAATTTCTCCTCATTGAACTAAGAGAAAGTAGTTGCATACATAGTCTAGTATTCCATAATTGTAATGGATTATCAGCAGAGCTGGCAATGTCAGAAGCTGTTGATTTAAGCCTTTTACAACTCAGTATACTAATCTAGCTTTACATTTTATGCCTTGTGATTAAAGTTTTCTGCTGGATGGTTAAGGGCAAGTTAAAGCAAGATCTGTATAACAAAATGTGTAACTTTTGTATCTCCCAAGGTCAGTCAACTCCCCTCAGGATTTACTTTGAAACCATGTAAAGTGCTTTGTAGAAGTGTTGTCAGTGTCAGCCATCTGGATGAGTTGTAGTCATTGCTTGACCAGTTTGCTCTCTGTGAAAGCCAAAGAGAATGTTTCCTGTCTAGGTGACTCTCCTTAGCATACTACACATCATCAATCCCTTTACTCTGTGGTCCCATAATCTCCTTGAACAGAAAGTTTGAGAAACCACTGAGTTGTAGGATATTATAGCACAAGTTCTCTTATGTCCTGAGTCCTCACTGATCTTGAAGAGCTAGGTCTTTTAAAATATTGGCAATCCTTGTACCCCTTCTTTTTCTCCAGTTTTTGGTCTGTAAACTTACTTTTTTTTTTTTTTTTTTTTTTGAGACAGGGTCTTGCTATGCAGTTCAGACTGATCTTGAGCTCACTTTTGTAGCCCAGGCTGGTCTCGAACTCACATCGATCCTCCTACCTCAGCCTCCCAAGTGCTGGGATTACAGGCCTGAGCCACCATGCCTGGCTTGCAAACTTACATTTTTAACCCTCCAGAAGAGAAGCTTCATGATACTATTACTGTATAACATAGGTACTTGAGCTTAATTAACATCGCTGTCTTTCTGACTATCAAACATCTTACACTTGAAATTGGTATTTTCCACCAATCATTGATATTCTAATAAATCCCTATACAATGTGATAAAAGCAGTTACACATTTTTACACAGACACTTAGAAATCTAAGTATATACCAAATTGTAGCCAGTCAATCCTACAGCACAGCTTTGTGTCTTGAAGCTTGTTTTTTTTTTTTTCTTTTTAAACTTTATTTATTTATTTTACAGCCAGCTCAGCCTGCCCTGGGTGTGGAGCTGGCGCAGCATGTGGTGCTGGGGATGGAACTGCGGTCCCTGCAGCTGCCTAAGCTTGCCTAAGCAGGCATTTTAGAATGGTGAGCCATCTTGCTGGCCCCAAGCTTCAGTTTTTCTTAAAATTACTATTTATTTTGTTTCTTTTCTACCTGTCTTTATTTATTCCATCCTACCTCACTACAAGCCAACAATAAAACAATTCAATTTAAAGTAAATAGTGGGGTAAATATATTTTCTAGCATCTGTGTTTTTGCAGAATCTACCTACACCGCCCTCCTTTCTCTATCAGTTCCTGTTAGAATTGCCTGTGTCTAGAATGCTAAGAAGCAAAGCACTGTCATTTAGCGAACATGCCCTGCCACTGCCTGTAATGCTATTTCTTAAAGGAAAGCCCTAGCATGTCAGCTTGGCTTGTGTTTGTTTTGCATCAGGCTAGTAGCACTGTACCTTCCTGTATCTTAGTGTACCTCACCTTTCTGCTTGTGGAGCTTGGAAGAGTTATTTCTCTTTTCAACAGGAATTTTTTAAAAAGATTTCCATTTATTTATTTAATTTATTTATGTTATGGCTGGCTCAGCCTGCCCTGGGGGTGGGGCAGGTGTAGCATGTGGTGCCGGGGGTTAAACTGCAGTCTCTGTGGTTCACCTAAGCAGGTGCTTTAGCCCTCTAAGCTATCCTGCCAGCCCTCAGCAGGAATTAATATCTATTAGTATAACTTTTTTGTTTTATTATTATTTTTTTTTAGGGCTTATTTATTCATTTATTTTGTAGGACTGGGGCTCAAACTCATGACCTTGCATTTGCTGGGTGAGCACTTGTGCCACAGAGCTATCTCCCTGGCCCCAGGTTTTTGTTGTTGTTTTTTTTTTTTTTTTTTTTTTTTTTTTTTTTTTTTTTTTTTTTTTTTTTTTTTTTTTTTTTGTCTTTTTGAGATAGGGTCTCGCTATGCAGTTCAGGCTGGCCTTGAGCTCACTTTGTAGACCAAGCTGGTGTCAAACTTGCAAATCCTACCCCAGCCTCCCCAGTGACAGAAGTTTGCTACTACACCCAGCTTTTTTTTTAAGTTTTTTTGAGACAGAGTCTCTCCGGGCTACAAACATGTAGCAATCCTACCTCATTCTGTCCATGCTGAATTAGTGGTATGTGCCACCATGCCTGGTTTAATGTAAGTTTTTGAAGATATTGACACTAGGATGCCTTTTGGAGTTAATTGTTGAAGTCTTTATTAGAATCAGCCTACTATTTAATTTCATAAAGTTGAGGGTTGTTTTTTTTTTTTTTTTTCCTTTTTGAGATAAGGTTTAACTATGTAATTCAGGCTGGCCTTGAGTTCACTTTTTAGGCCAAGCTAGCCTCAGACTCACGGTGATCCTCCTGCTTTAATCTCCTAAGTGCTGGCATTACAAGCCTACACCACCATACTGGCCCAAAATTGAGTTCTTGGGAAGGGGAAAAGGGAAGAGGCATGATAAGATTATTGAAACATTGGCTTGGTTTCTAGGAAAATGTTGTCTTTTCTCTGTCTCCAGTACCTAGAATGATGCATATTTGTTGGATAAATAAATGAGCAAAAGCCTTCCCTTAAATGCTGCTTTTTAAAGGCAGAGTCTCAGTGTGTAGCTTAGACTGGCCTTAAAGTCATTGTGTAGCCTAGGTGAGCATCAGATATGTGACAATCTCCCTGTTTTGGCCTCCCAAGGACTGGGATTACTGTGCTGCATCAGCACTGCCCTTAAATTATCTTCTTCTCAAGGCCTGGCTGCATAGAGAGGAATTGGGCTTGGTATCCCACAGGGCAGGGCTCAGCCGAGCGTTCCCACTTGCTGGGTGGTTACCAGCAAGGTTTGTAACTTCTGGGTAGCTCTTCTCATTCATTGGGGTTGCTACAGTAAATGGGATGATATTAATAAAGTGCCTCATCTAATTTAAATAGCAGCTATTAATCATTAATTATAATGATATTGGTGATTTTATTTTTATTTATTTATTATTTTTGTAATACTGGGGATCAAACTCAGGAGCTCCTGTAAGTTAGGCATGTACTCTGCCCCTAAGCCATACCCCCCAACCACTGCATTTTCTTTCAATGAGTTTCCTCATTGTTGCATATTTTTGTTTAACTTTTGTTTAAAAGTTGTTTAACTTTTTTGGTAAAATAACTGCATTAATTTATAGAAAACACAAATTCTTGCCATGTCTTGGCTCTGCCATAGTCAAAAGCCACTCTGAAATACACTTCTTTCTAATTACAAATTAACAATCAAACATCATCTGAGTATTTTTTCATCAAACACACACAATCATGTTGATGTATTTCCTTTATCCAGAACCTTCTGGAAGAAAGCTAGAGGATGGAAAGTAGCACGTGGGACACTGAGAGTGTGGGGTATAGAATCTCCTTAGAGGGCAGGGTCACAAGAAATACTGATGTTTGTAATGTGTGTATTCTATGAGGTAGCAATTCCGGTTTAGGAACTCATTCTGTAGAAACCAAGCATTCTAAGAAATTGATGGCAGTGGACCAGGGAGATAGCTCAGGGGCACAAGTGCCTGCCTGGCAAGTGCAAGGTCCTAACTTCAACCCCTGGTTCTGAAAAAAAAAAAAAAAAAAAAAGTTGATGGCAATATTATTTGCAGTGGGAAAATTTGCAGCTAGAATGTTCAGCAGGGTCAGAGAAGCCCATATCCCAGAAAATCAGAGAGAGCTGTGTAGGTTCATAGTTACAAAGGTAGCCATATAGTTTTTTCTATATATATGAAGACAAAGATGATGTGTATATTTCTGAGGAGGGACCTGTGTTTGATTTAAATTTTTTTTTTTTTTTTTTTGTCTTTTTGAGACAGGGTCTCGCTATGCAGTTCAGGCTGGCCTTGAGCTCACTTTTGTAGCCCAGGCCGGTCTCGAGCTCACACCGATCCTCCTGCCTCAGCCTCCTGAGTGCTGGGATTACAGGCGTGCGCCACCACGCCCGGCTTCTGATTTAAATTTTTAATTTGTGTTAAAAAACATAATAAAATAAAATTTACTATGTTAAACATTTCTAAGTGTATAATTCAGTAGTGTTAAGAATAGTAACAGTATTATGTAATCAATTTCTATAGCTTTTTTTAATCTTGCAAAACTAAAAATCTAGCCAGGCATGGTAATGCACACCTATAATCCTACTCCTCAGGAGGTTGAGATAGAAAGATCACCATAAGTTCAAGATCTGCCTAAACTCCACAGTGAGACCCCATCTGAGAAATCCAGCCTAGCCCACCTCTTCTCACCCCTGGAAATCTACCATTAAACAACTCCCTGATTTCTGCTCTGTAGCTCTTGGTAATTACCCTGTACTTCCTGTTTCTATGACCTCAACTTCTCCAGGTATCTGATTGGGATTGCTTCTTGGCCTTCTGGCTAAGATCAAGTGTGGTATCTCATTGATGAAATCATGTACTAGATATCTGTCTCTGTGTGATTGACTTATTTTACTGGGCATAATGTCTTCTAAGTTCATCCACATTGCAGAATGTGTGTGTGTGTGTGTGCGCGCACACATGCACACATGCGAATGTGTGTGTGCACATGTAGGAGACTGAACTAGTCCTCACACAGCCAGGCATGTCCTCTGAGACGTGCTTCTCCCCAAGAGTGCCCTCCCTTTCCAGCTGGGATGTATATGCCACATCTTGTTCAGCAGCTCTGCCATTCATGGCAGCTTGGGCTTTCTACTGCTCTGCCTCACGGCTGGTTGTACATGCATGTGCACAAACCTCCTGCAGACCCCGCCTTCTGAGCTGGACCGGTTTAGAATCTGCAGGGAGTAGCTGGAAAAAGCAGCTGGCAGGCTGTGTCTGGAGAGAGGGCTGGGTTGGAGAATTCACATGGCATTTTGACTGCCACTTTGTACACTTTGTTTTCTTTTTTCACAGCAGAAATTAGGTTCTGTTTATCACTGTAAATTATAAAATCACTAATTGTTACATGTCTGCTCCATGCTATGTTGAGAACTCAACAGCTCTCTTACCAGCAATGCCTGCAGCTGCTGTGAAAGAGTGTAGATGGGACCTGGACCAGCGCTTCTGCAAAAACGTCTTCGAGGGATGCAAGAGGTCAGTGCTGCACACAGCCCTGCTTTGTTTGTCTGTCGGTGCCCTTAGGACAGAGAATTGGTGGGAAGTGTCTCTGCAGGAAGACAAGTTTGTATATAGCAGAGCATGTTCCAAATTAAATCCAACCCTTTCACTGGAAATGATAGCAAAGAGCAGTACTTACTCCTCTACAGACATCATCCTTTGGGACATAGCACTGAGCCCCAGGGTCCTGCCATCCTTGTGAGGGCTTTGGTTGCCCTTCCTCTGCTTTCCAACATGCCTGTTTCTAGAGTGAAGGGGACCTCAGAATGATTTTGGAGACCTAGGCACTTGCT
This sequence comes from Myocastor coypus, assembly GCA_004027025.1. Lineage (NCBI taxonomy): Eukaryota > Metazoa > Chordata > Mammalia > Rodentia > Myocastoridae > Myocastor > Myocastor coypus. The sequence continues at coordinate 5,713 of PVJA010054397.1, forward strand.
GAAGGTATCTTTCTCTGGGTCTTTGGGAGAGGGCAGAGAAATGCTAAAGTAGACCATTCCAGCTACATTCAAGTTGTTTGTGCTCCTGGGAGGATGAGTGGTTTTTCTGGTGACTGGGTCCCAAACATGCAGTGCTTCATGTAGCTGTGTGCATGTACACATGTTCCATAGTAAGGAAACTGAGACCGCAGAGAGCAGGTGAAAGTGTCCTGCACTCTTAAAGTAGTTAAGGTGAAAGCTTGTTGCAGTTTTCAAAGGCTTCTTAGGCTGCAGTGTTGAGGGTGACTCATTGGGGGATAGAGCCTGGGAGGCCCCAGGCCAGGTGAGATGCGCTGCTTTCCCAAGTACACGGCAACGGAGGGAATTAGGAAGCTGGTGCACGGTGATTCCATCTGGTCTTATTAGGGAGGTGCTGAGTTTCAAAACACTGAACCCGGTATGTTCCTGTGTGGCTGAGCCTGGATGTGGCTGTTGTGCTGTGTCCAGGCCTGATGAGGGATTTGGCAACTCAGCGCAGCTTCTTTCAGGGAGTGTGGCAGAGTGAGCCAAGTGAAGAATCAGAAATGCATGCCCAGCTCTGGTTCCAGACTTGAGCTCAGCACGCTGGTTCTGTTCTCTCTCTCCCTGTTCAGTTGGGTGGAGGCAGGACTTGCTACCCACATGCTGTGGCATCCAGATGTGGGAGGCTGGTAGCTTAAGGATGGAGCAGTCAGTGCCTCCCATGGAGATGGACTCAAAGAACAGTTATCGACTTGTTTTTCACAGTGTTTGAAAAGTCCTACTCCTGAGAGGTGACAGACACCAAGGGAAGGCTCCCTAGGGAAAGGGAACAGGAAATGAGCTGCATTAGATAGCCTCTGGGACAGTAGGACTTGTAATCACAGGAACAGCCTTTTCAGCCCTTTTGATCTTACTCTTAAAATGACAGAGAGCCAGCGAGCTGGAGCCGTTGTTATGTGGGTGGTGTTTTTCATGTGAGATATAATAGCTCAGAGCAACAATGTATGTCTTATGTCCTCCTGAGAGAAAGGCTTCAGAAAGGCATATGGGGTCCTTGGGCTTACACAGATATGGTTTCACAGGATTGTGAGAAACCCTTGTTGTAAGAATTGCTGTTCTGTAATGTGAACCAATCCACAAACATATGAGCCACTTCTTTAATAAAATAAAGTGAAACAAAACACATGTGACTGGCTTAGATTCTGAAACTCATGGAAGGCTTAGGACAATTCCCAGTGCTTCCTCTGTTCCTGATTCTTGCTGTTGCTCAGATCCCCTTCCTCCTCTTCTCTGAGTAGCTTTGCTTCAGCTCATACCTACCTCCCTCAGATCCCCCTAGCCCCACGTTTCCCACACCCCCACCCCAGTCTGCCCAGAGGTGGTAGCTGTGCCCGTACCTCTCCCCACGCCTGTGGCTCCGGTTGCCTATTCCCTGACACTTTGCTCAGCAGGCTCCCTGCACCCAGATATAGTGGGCATGATTTTGTGGGACACATGTCTATAACTGTGTAACATCTTTTTATAGTGTTGTCCATCGCTATTTGAGTAAAAAACCATTTGAAGAATACCAAGAAAGCATGTATTTTTCTCGGTTTTTGCAATGGAAATGGCTGGAAAGGTATATTTTAATTTAAAACTTAATAAGTAGTAACTTTCATAATGTATAATGATTGCTGTCTACTTTTCCATCTGTCACAATACTACTAGAACTTTTGAATTGTATATGGTAGTTTATACAGAGGTTATTAATATGCGATACAGTAGACTGTAGACACCATGTTATATAATGTGTTCTGGTTTACTGGAAGCTGTTTTTGCTCATAAAAATGGTAATTAGGGGAAAATAGCATTTAGTTCATTGGTGCAGTAGCTGGAAAATAAAATGAATCCTAGGTTATACCAGGAAACAGGGTGTGGGGTTGAGACTACAGAGGCTCTGCTTGGCCTCCTGTTAGCTGTGACCTCAGGTAGCTGGCTGCACCATTGTGAGCTTCAGGTCCTAGTTTTGTGCAACAGAAGAAATTACAGGACCTACCTTATGATCACCTGTTGTTAAGATTACCTGGAAAATGTGTATAAAATGCTTAGTCCAGCCAGACATGGTGGTGCATGCCTGTATTCCCAGGTACTTGGGAGGCTGCGTGAGAGGATCACATTCAAGTGCATGGATATCTTGGTGAGACCCTGTCTCCAAAAATAAAAAGGGAACATAGTTCAGGGACTGTTCTGCAGCTGTGTTAGTGCTTTCAATTTTACTTACTTTTAATTTTATTGTTATTTTTTTCCCCATGTCTTGGTGCTGAGAATTTAATATAGCATTTTTGCCCTAAGCTATAGTCAGCACCAGCCCTTTTATTGTTTTTGTTTTGCATTTTGATATAGGGCCTTACTTTATAGCTTAAACTCTGTGGCTTAGGACGGCCTTGAACTTGCAGCAATCCTGCCTCTGCCTCGAGTGCTAAGATTACAGACATGCACCACTGTATCTACTGTTTTTCATTTTGAGATGGTGTCTTGCTAAGTTGCCCATGTTGGGCTCAAACTTATAGTCTTCTTCTTTCAGCTGTGGTTACCATACCTAGCTCTAGTGCTGTCTGTCACTATTTGAGTAAATTTCAATGAATCTTCAAATGTTTCTCTTAGTGTGCTACAGAGTGGTCCCTGAGGGGCTGGCAGTCCCTGGGCATAGCTCCCCTGGTTTGGGCCCTCCCTTGAGTAATAGGCTCAGAGAAGGCTGCTGGGAGATCTGGGGAGGCTACAGTGTGACATGGGACCTAATTTTTTTTTTTTTTTTATTGCTTAGACAGCCAGTAAGCAAGAACACATTTAGACATTACAGAGTTCTTGGAAAAGGCGGATTTGGAGAGGTGAGTAACCAGAGCAGGGTGAGCAGCTCTTGTTCAGAACAGGCCTCTGGACAGTAGCAACAAGGCCACTGATATGTCATGTATTGTGTAAGCTTTACCAGGATATTTGTGTCCTTATTGCGTTTGGGGAATAATTTCCACCAGTCCTAAGAATGGTGATGGAATTTTGAGTGAAAGGTACTGTCCTGCAAGCATTTAAAAAAATCCCTAATCTTTATGAGTTTATCTTCCACTTCCTATTTCTGACAGAAGTTGTTTCCTTTGCTTTTAGGGCAGTTGTCCAGTTGACAGATTGTTGTTTCCACACTATAAAATTTCTGTTGCTCCATTCTTCCCTTCCAAGTAGTAACCAGGCCCAGCTTCCAGGATCAAACAAGATTAGGCCTCCAGCATGATATGGCTGCAGACATGTTTACTCTGTTTCTATAACTTAGGGCTAGCCCTAAAATTTATGTGATTAAGAGTGATTTTTGGGGGGCCAGCCAGATAGCTCAGTGGTCTAAAGCGCCTCCTTAGGCAAGTTTAGGCAACCGCAGGGACTGTGGTTCAATCCCCAGCACCACAAGCTGCGCCAGCCCTGCCCCCAGGGCAAGTTGAGCCGACCATTAAAAAAAAAAAAGAGTGATTTTTTTAAATTAAAGAAATGAAGTCTGCTTATTATCCTAGTGTTTTGGAATGTTGAGGCAGGAAGATTGCAAGTTCAAGTCCAACCTGGGCAACATAGAAATTTAGCAAGGCCTCTTCTCAACATGAAAAAAAAAAAAAAAAAACATGAGTGACAGACAGACAGACAGACAGACAGACAGACACACACACACACACACACACACACACACACACACACTGTTGCCCACACTGGCTAAACTGCTAGGCTCACATGATTCTCCTATCTGAGCCTCCTGAGTAGTAGACTGTAGGTATATGTCTGGCCAGAGTGTATTATTATATGTCTTTTTAATCTGTTTATGTTTGGATACTTATGTACCTTACCCCTATGTACAAAAGGCAATTTGGTGAAATCTGTCTCAAAATAAAAACTAAAAATGGATTAGGATTGTGAATTAGGAGTAGAGTACTCCTGGGTTCAATCCCCATTATCACCAAAAAAACCCCAAAAACAAAAATGGAAAAACAAAAAAAAAGTCCACAGCTGGGAGTGCTGCTCAAGGCTAGAGTGCTCTTTGACTGAACACCAGGCCCTGGAGTCAGTCTGAGAGAAAACACAAAAAGAAATGTTCAGTAATGTGTCAACTTGAGAAAACCCTTGGTCAACCCCTAAAGACTCATGAGTGAGGATCTTTAAAGATGACATCTGTCCTAGAGGGGGACCAGTTAGGGAGCTCTGTGTGGGTCTAAAGACCCAGGCAGGGGAGCTATGGGGGACCTAACAATGGCATTCACATAAGAAGCAGGTTACTCTGCTGAGATGTGATTTAACCAGGGGAGCTATGCCCAGGGAGCTATGCCAGCCCCTCAGGGACCACTCTGTAGCACACTAAGAGAAACATTTGAAGATTCATTGAAATTTACTCAAATAGTGACAGACAGCACTAGAGCCAGGCATGGTAACCATGCATGTTCCACAATTCCAATTCAGAGCAGAAGCCAGTAGCATCCATTCTTTTAGTAGACGGAAGACCTAACCTAGGAGCACACATGCTGGCATTGGACACCCAGAGAAGACCTGACCAGCACCGTCATATCCTAAATTCTTTTTATTTTATGTATTTGTTTATTTTTTAATTGAGATAGGGTCTCACTATGCATTTTAGGCTGTCCTTGAACTCATTATGTAGCCTAAGCTGGACTTGAACTCACAACACTCATGCTTCAGTCTTCCAAGTGCTGGGAAGGCATAGGTGTATACCATCATGCCTTGGTTCTGAGACCTGGTGGAATAGTTGGCCTACTCCACTGAAGACTTTCAGCTCTATTCAGCCAGAGGCTTGCCTTATTTATGTATTTGTTTATTTAGTGGTTCTTTTTCTCCTTTTCCTCCTCCTCCTTCTCTTTTTCCTTCTCCTCATCCTTCTTTCCTCTTCTTCTCTTCTCCCTCCTCCTCTTCCTCCTGTTATTCCTCCTTTCCTCCTCCTCCTCCTCCTCCTTTTCTTTTTTGTTCTTCAGAACTAGGATCATTTTGCACTTGCCAGGCAGGCACCTGTGCCCCTGAGCTATCTCCCCAGCCCTCTCCTCCTTCTTTTATCTTTTTGAGATAGGATCTCACTACATAGTTCAGTATGTCTGGCCTTAGACTCACTTTGTAGCCCAGGCTAGCCCTAGACTCTGGGTGATCCTCCTGCCTCAGCCTCCTGAGTGCTAGGATTACAGTATGCACCACCAGGCCTGGCTAGTCCTCTCTTTTTTGAGTGAAGAAGAATTTTCTTGGGCTTCATATTAAAAAATAATAAAATTGAGCCGGGCGTGGTGGCGCACGCCTGTAATCCCAGCACTCGGGAGGCTGAGGCAGGAGGATTGGTGCGAGTTCGAGACCGGCCTGGGCTACGAAAGTGAGCTCAAGGCCAGCCTCAACTGCATAGCGAGACCCTGTCTCAAAAAGACACACAAAAAATATTATAATAAAATAGTTAAAGTATATAAGTCACACAACTTTTTATTCTTTTAAATGTGTGTGTGTGCGCGCGCTTGCGTGTGTGCATGTGTGTGTGCGCGCGCGTGCGTGTGTGCGTGTGTGCATGTGTGTGTGTGTGTGTGTGTGTATGTGTGCTGGGAGTCAAACTTGGGACCTTGTGCTTGCCAGACAGGTGCTTTGCCATTGAACTATACTCACTGCCTCACAACTCCCTTTAAAAAATACTTTTATGGTGCCGGGCGTGGTGGCGCACGCCTGTAATCCCAGCACTCGGGAGGATGAGGCAGGAGGATCGGTGTGAGTTCGAGACCAGCCTCGGCTACAAAAGTGAGCTCGAGGCCAGCCTGAACTGCATACTGAGACCCTGTCTCAAAAAGACAAAAAAAAAAAAAAAAAAAAAAAA
>PVJA010054398.1:0-11595 GCA_004027025.1 Myocastor coypus
TCTTCTTCTTCTTCTTCTTCTTCTTCTTCTTCTTCTTCTTCTTCTTCTTCTTCTTCTTCCTTTATTTTTTAAGAGAATCACACCTTTATTCCTTGCTTTGCCAGTCTGGCAGGCTGAGTTGCTTTGCTCCTTGGTGATCAGCCAAAGAGTCCAAATCTCACCTCGTTGTCTGACTCTCCGGCTTTTTCCTTGGTTTCCAACTTGGCTGGGGCAGCTGCAACAGCAACGGCAGTGGTGCCGGGGCAGGAGCAGCAGCCACAAATGCTGATGGATCAACCAAGAAGGCCTAGAGCTTTCCAGCACTCGGGAAAGGTGTAGTCGGTCTCCACCGGCATCACTGGAGATATCTCCAGACCGCGAGAATGCAGCTTGCTCTGTAATGTTGAGCATGTAGGGTTGTAGATGCTTCCACCGTCAACACTTGGCCAACTATTAGCCCATGGGACGGTGGGGAGATGCTCAACATATCCAGGAGGGGGCGCTCGCTGACTCCGACTTTGTCTTCAGCCTTTGCCAGCTGTACATCACTCAAGAGTTCAGTGGTGCCCCTGGAGACTTTAGCAGGATGCCCACAGCCTGGAAGAAGGGGGACTTTTCAGGCCCCGGACCATGGTTCTGGGTCAGCGTGGCGAGATCAAGTGGGCAGTGGCACCTGCCCGGGCAGCAGCTGGCACTTCATGGGCCAGCGGCGCTTCCTTGGTCTCGGTGAGGTCCTCCTTGGGGGGCACAAAGCCCACAATGCCCCAGGTACGAGGCACTGGTTTCTCCGGCGCTGGATTGCTTTCCAGATGCCCTCAACGGCCTTGTGCATCACGGTGTTGTTGGCCCCCAAGCGCCACAGCCTTGCCCCGGGGGACTCACAGAGCCACTGCCTGTGCTCAGAGCCCACGTAGGTCCCACAGGAAGTGCTTTGGGTAATCACCCCAAAGTCTGATGATCCTAACTAAGGGGGTAGCTGGAGTTTCCCGGTCTCCTGTCTTCCCATGGCATCATGGCAGTGTGCCAGGGATTGACACACAGGATTTAAAGACAAGGTCACTTGTCACAAAGACACCTGGAAAGAGAGGCCAGTGATTCTTCTGCACCAAGTCTTCGTCCATTCGGGACGCTGAAAGAAAATACTTCAAACTGGGGACCTTCGACACCAGAAACCTGCTCCTTAAAATCAAGGTGCTAGCAGACCTGGCTTTGGGTCAGGACTCTCTTCCCAGTTTTGAGGTGGCCATGTTGTCACCTGTCCTCGGATGGCAGAGACAGGGCTCCCCAGGGTTATTTTAGGGGGGCACTAACCCTACTCACAATAAGCTCCTCTCTCCTGAGCAAGTTCCTAAATCTCTTTTTAAAGACTGGGTGTGGTGGCGTGTGCCTGTGATCCCAGCTCTTGGGAGGCTGTAAACAGGAGGATCACTATGAGTGCTATCTAGTAGTGAGACCTTGAACACCCTGTAGACCCTTCCCTGAAAACAAACAAACAAAAGACAAATCTTTTCATACCGTTTCTTTTATTTTTTAAAAGAGAATAAAATGTAGCAAACAACAACAACAACAAAGCGTTAGAAGCAACGCGGGATTTCACTGCACGAGCTGATGGGAATTCCACGACGTGTCGTATTGCTCATCTCTGACCTATCACCTTGGGTACTTGGAATGTCGGCATACGAATCTTGCAAAGGCGCCATTGTCAGCCCACAGTGGTACCCATGACAGTCCCACAGGGGTATGGGTGGCACCCAGAAAGTGCGAGTCAGTAAGGGCCGGTCTCCGCTGCAGAACATCACCTTCCTGAGAGAAGGGACCCAAGAGCCCTCTGGTCACGTGGCTTGCTTGTCATACAGTCGGTGAGCAGCCTTTGGATTCCTTTGTTGAGCTGTTTTGCTAGGAAGCCCTTTAGTTTCTCCAAGTACATACACAGAGTCTGGCATGTGTGTGAACCTATTTGTGTATCTGTGCTGGGAATTGAACCTAGGGGAACTCTGTTTCTGAGCCTTGTCCGTATCGCGTTTTACTTTTATTGGGAGTCAGGGTCACACTTTATGTTCCAGGTTGGCTTCATATTCATAATCTTCCTGACTCAAATCTTCTTAGTAGCTAGGATTGCCAGCTTGTTCCACTGTGTAAAGTTTTAATAAACAAATATGCCAAGAAAAAGTCAATTCCGTGCTTCTAAAATTTAAGACCTTGGATCAGCTCCATGTTAGAAAAGGAAACTGCAACACAGAGGGGCACAACTGCTTGGTAGGGAAGCCTGGTGGGTCCTCCAGTGGACGCGACGCTAAGTGATTTTGGCCCCAGTACAATGTGCCTTAGAAATACAAGTTCTTCTAACTCACTGGTTACCAAACAGACTTTGGGACATTTAGGGGTGCTGGGGCAGTTTCAGGGTGTCACGGCTGGTGGAGGGGTGCAGGGGTGAGTAGAATGTCCAGGGACACTGCTCAGTATCACTCAACGCCTGGCCCGGCACCCCCCACCCCATGCCGAATGCTCGGTCTCCATCTGCCCACGGTGCACAGGTGGGGAAGCCCCGTTCTCTCCCGACAATGCCTCCGTCAGGCCTGCCGTGTTATCTTTTCCATCTGACAGCACGGGAATCCAAGATCTCCAAGTGTTCTAATTAGCCCGCTAGCGTACCGCAGCGCCAGGAATCGCAGCCAGCTGTGTCTGGCTTCACCTCTGGCGCTCGCGCCATGATCATGGAAGATGATTACATGAAGGTTCCAACACCTGGCTTGAGCGTGCTTTGTGGACTCAGGTGGGCCTGTGGTGGGCCGGGCCTCATTTGCCTGGTGTTTGTCCCCCTGGTTCTCCTCTTTCTGTTTTCCCGGGCTGTTAAACAATCACAAGCCAGTGCTTGTGTGGGCTGCCCGTGGACGGCAGAGGCTCGCACACGGGCTGCTCCCTGCATTGTGCGTCCCTGATTCTGGGTGGCCAGGGCCGCCGGGAAATCTCCGTCCTTCCTGAGCAGATGGCTTCTCCCTGTGAGGGCTGTAGGTGTGCGTGACATGTTCCATCTGAGAACGTGGGAATGTGGCCCGTTCCTAACCAGGAGGCCGTGTAGGAGGAAGCCTCCACAGGCCTCCGCAGGCCTCTGCAGCCAGCGACCATCTGCAGGTCAAGGTGGATGACGAAAAGAGAAAGCCATGCCATTCCGGGGGTCCTCGAGGCTGCCCAGCCTATTTGAGTACAGCCAGCTATTCCCAGGAGGGAAATGGCTCCTTTCCTATATGCAAATTCCCAAGTAGGTAGTTATGTTTTTCTGTCCCACATCAGAACAGTTGTGTGTGAAGCATCTGTTGGCCAATGAGGCTGGCCCTGAGCAGGGGACGCTTTGCTGTGACAGCTGGCACTTTGTGGCCTGAGGCCTAGAGCCTGGATCTGAGTTGTAGGGTGCCTAAGGCAGGCACCCAAGTGTGGGTTCCTTCGGTGTCCAGAATAATCTTCAGCCTCGTCGGTAGAGGCCCACAGGCCAGCCCGAACTTGTTCTTTCATCCATATTCGCCATTACTGTCCACTGGGCTCTCTCCGGAGGCGGTTCTGAAGGCTTCCCCTCTCTATCCCTCTCTGAAGCCCTCGCCACTCCCGCCCCGGTGATCCCTCTGCAGAGCCCCACTGCACAGCCTCCCTGCTCAGCCCAGCCATGCTGCCTCTCCTGCCTCAGAGCCCTGGCTCTGTCCTGGTTTTCTTCCACTCTGCGTCAGCCTGTCCTGTGTCACCAGCTCGGGCCCAGTGTGACGTTGCTTGACCCTCTTGATGGGTTCCCAGGTGCGCAGCCCTGAATATGGTCCTGGGAAGAAGGGAAGACCTCCTTCTGACTCCTGACCCATAGCAGACACCGTAGAGCAACAAGTGGTCCACATTTGCCTGTCCCTTTGGGTACCGTGTCATTTTTTGTGCTGCTTTGAGCTGATCATGGAAGTTATCCTTCAGCAGTTCATGCAGTCAGACAATGGATTAAGGACTTCAGCCTGGACAGGATTTCAGAGCCTGCACTGTGGCCAGGCCAGCATCCAAGGAATCTAAGGGGAAGTGCTATTTCCAAGAGAAGGGGGTACAAAGATAGCAGGGAGTCTATCTCCAGCTCCAGTCTGCTATGGATTGAGGCATTTTTCGTAGCTCCCATTTTCTTATAAATTTTGAGTGGAGCCAGAGATGAGCACTTTGGGCAGTGAGTCCTCTATGGCCATGGCTGCAGTCAGAGCTTTTCAAGGGGCAGTGGCGTCTCGGGGAGGGCTCCGGGCTCAGGGTAGGACGCAGGTGTTCACCCTCCAACCTTGCAAAGGCTGATCAGGCCTAAGGTAGGAGGGACTCTGGCTCTCAGTATATCCCAGGCTCCAGACCGCAAAAGTGCGCTTGCCCTCGAAGCGCTGGATTTGCCTTTCTCGCCTCCACTATCCCAGGCTTCTGTGGTGGGCCACTTTATTGGTTTGCAAGACAATTTCGGACTCTGCGTTAGAAGCTTCCCCTGCTGTATTTAAATTCCTCTATAAAGATCTGTGTGAAGCAGAACTGAGTGGGTCTTTAAACTTCTGTTTACCAGTTTCAGTGGAAGATGGTAGTGGTTGCTTCTTTACAGGAAGCTTTATGTCATGCTCTTGGGGCATAAGGCGGGCTGGGGCCTTTTATAAATCTTGCTTTAGTCAGCAGGGTGATAATAAAGACAGCTTCTATCATTTACTGCAGGAAGGTGGATTTTGGCTGCCTCTTCTCCCACCCCCAGGAATTGAACTTGAGACCTTGTGTTTGCCACGTAGGCACATAAGCTGCTGCGCTATAGCCCCACCTGATGCCTACAATTTAAGGGAGTTTAGCAACTGTGAAATCAATGAATCTTGGTGATGTTGGAGCTTTTCATACTAGGAGGTCAAATACTTTAAAACTCGCAGACTATCTTGGGTGGATGTTTTTGTTTGTTTAAAATTCAAAATCAAACGTCACCAAGTTACTCTTGGGAATCTGAAATCAGTAAAATATGTACAGTACAAGCATTCTCTTTCCACTTTATTCACTGGTCTTATAACTGTAACTCAGTGATAAAAATGGAACTTTCTTAGGGAATGTTAAATTATTGTTAATGGTTTTCGTATCGCTAAGTTATCAGCACACTGAGTTCTCAAGCTTCATTTCTATCACTCATGCAGCTGCGTTTGAGGCCACAGTCTAACTTTATCCCAGATGGGTGGCCTGGAATAATAATTTTTACATCCCTGAATTCACATTTTTTTTTTTTTTTTTTTTTTTTGTCTTTTTGAGGCAGGGTCTCGCTATGCAGTTCAGGCTAGCCTTGAGCTCACTTTTGTAGCCCAAGCTGGTCTTGAACTCGCACCGATCCTCCTGCCTCAGCCTCCCGAGTGCTGGGATTACAGGTGTGAGCCACCACGCCCGGCTTGAATTCACATATTTTGATGGAAGCAAGGTCCAGTGACAACAGGAAGCCAGGACGGTTGGTCTGTAGCCAACTCCGTAGCTCTCTGATTCGGCTTTCTTATTGCTCTTGTTGCCGTCTCTTTCTCTTAAGGGCTTTCTGGCTCATTTTGTCTCCACTAGAACATTTTCAATCAGCGAGTCCCTGTCTGCACGGCAGGCTCAGATGCTTTGTGGGTAACGGCAGCTCACCTGAGGAAAAGGGCCCCGAGATGGACCACGGATGTTGGGGACTGTGGAGACCAGGGTGGTACATTTGTCCTACAAGGGCTTCAGTTTGCAAACTTTTTCTAAAGCTTAGCATAATCATTAAGTGTTTTCCTGGTGGAATTCAGCCCACTGCCTTCCAAGTGAAATGGTGATTAAATTACTCAGGCGTTCCTGTCAGGAACGGTAGCCATAACTTGGAACATAGAACACTTGTGAAAGCTAGGGGAATAAATTTGTAATTTCATCTGTGGAGGGGCTTGAAGGAATATTTCTGAGCAGGACCTGGAAAGCCTGAGCAGGTACAGAAAGAATCTCTGCCTATCGATTTACACCATTTGACGTGTTGATGAGCACACAGAGGCAGAAACAGCAGCAGTAGCTAATACCCGCATGGAGGAATAAGTCAACGAACCTCACTTTTGGTACCTGACAAGTCTCTCTTGACATGTAGCATCTGTGCAAGGAGAAAAGAAACGAGCACAAGCTTGTATTTTCTTCCTGCAGTGCAGTGTTTATTGTCCAGCAGGCCGAGTGTACTTGTGGAGCTAATACAGAGCCAGCGCTTCCTGAGGAGCACAAGCGGTAGCCTGGCCTGAAGGTGTATCTGCTCAGCGTGAGCCCAGGCTGGGCTGGGAGCAGAGCTCAACCCACGTGGGGTCACATGGGGCTTCAGGGGTTGAGATCTGTGTCACTGTTGAGGTGCTCTTGCTACTGGTGGAACATAAGGGCACATAACACAGGTGCACATCAGTGTGGAACCCAGTTTCAGGGGAGTACTCCACATGGAAACTGGGAAGCGGGGTGTCCAAGAATACCTCTCGATGGTGCATGTCTGTAATCCCAGCGCCGGAGAGGCTGAGACAGGAGAATCATTATAAGTCTGAGCTGCATAGTGAGACCCTGTACCAAAGAAATAAACTTGTTAATAAAGATTTAAGAAAAGAAGAATACATTTTAAACTGAAAAGTAGAATCCAAATTAGTGGAAACACAAAATTATAAAGATCTTAGGAGAGGAAAGCCAATTTCGTCTTTCAAATACGTTTTTCAAAAATTGGCCAAAACTCCCACAGAGGAGCAGCTTTCACTCTCAGGGCCTTATTTTTTCACTCTGATGTCATAAATCTTTTTTTTTTTTTTTTTTTCTTGTTTGAGAACCTTTGTTTATTCACTCATTTTTATGGCCGGCTCAGCCCGCCCTGAGGGCAGGGCTGGCGCAGCATGTGGTGCTGGGGATCGAACTGCGGGCCTTGAAGCCGCCCAAGCTTTCCCAAGCAGGTGCTTTAGACCACTGAGCCATCCTGCAGGGCCCCTGATGTCATAAATCTTAACTGCCATTAGAGATAAGCCCTTTCCATTGTTTAGAACATACCCACTGAGGGCAAGCTGTGTGCCAGGCATCGGATAGGCACAGTTCCTTGATGATAAAGGGGAAGCCCAGGGCCAGCCAAGCAGCTCAGCAGATTAAAGCGTCTGCAAGCAAGTGCAGGGGCCGTTGGCTCAATCCCTGGGCCTGCTGTGCCAGCCCCACCCCTGAGATGCGCTGAGACAGCGATTGAGACTGGGTATAGTGGCGCGTGCCTATAATCAAGGCTCTCAGGAGGCTGTAAATGGGTGGACCACTACAAGTCCGATCTAATAGTGAAACCCTGGACACCCTGTAGACCCTTCCCTAAAGGAAAGAAAGAGAAAGAAAGAAAGAAAGAAAGAAAGAAAGAAAGAAAGAAAGAAAGAAAGAAAAGAAGCCCAGCAGCCTAAATCTCAGAATGCAATGGAGAGAGAGACAAGATTCAAGATTCACCCTCCAGCCACTGTTTTTGGGTACCCAAGAAATTCTAGGTACTGTTCTGTGTGCTTGGGGCACGCCAGGGAAAAGAAGAAACAGTGGCAATTTGCTCCTTGCCTGGCCGAAGGATTGGATGCCTCTCCCTGGTTTCACATGGGAACATGTATGTGGCGAGCCGTTCCCAGGGAGATGAGGGCGGGCCTTGAACATGGACCTAATTAGAGGTCATCCAGGCCCAGCCAGGAGGAACTGATTTTGTTAGTTCCTATAAGAAATTAGCACCTGGTCTATGGCTTATTCCAATGGAAGTTTAGTTTTCAGCAAATCCTAGAGGTCAGATGTCCAAAGTAAGGTGTTGGTTGGCATAGCCAGGGACCCGCGCGATGCTCTCAGGGAGACCTGTGCCTCGCCTCTTCTAGATTCTGGGCTCTCAGCATCCCTGGCTGCAGCACTCTGTCTCTGTCCTCACGATGCTTCTTCCTCTGTGCATCTTTAGTCTTCTTCTGTGTCCCTTCTTGTAAGGACAGGTGATAGCATTTCATGGCTGCTTAGATAATCCAGGGTAAATGCGTCCCCCTCCATAGCCTTTATCTTGTCCCATAGATTGGACACACAGACACATATCTGTGTGGGCACCATTTAACTTCTATATGTGTTTGGGCAGAGGAACAGTTTTAAGATCTGGGAAGAGCAGAAGACAGGCTGGTGTGTTCCAAGGACAGAGATATTGGCAGGAAGGTTTTTATTCACAGAGAGAAAGCAAACAAGTGTGCTGAGATGTAGCGGATAAACAGACTAGAGTCACCCTGGGTAATCAGGAAGTTTGACAGTCCCCAAGGGGAGGAGAAGCAGGCTGAAGGAATACCATCAGAAGACCGTGCGAGCTCCTGTTTGGAGAACATAGCTGGGGCAGGCTTGGGAAGCCCGGTAGGAGGACACAAGCCCACCCAGCCAAGGATTGTGCCATTTTGGCAAAAGGTGAATGTGGAAGGGAAAGCTGAGTGGTGTGCGAAAAGATCGGGATGCAGGCTGGATCGCGGGAGGGAGTAGGGATTTCGGACCTCACGGCACATGTGGGAGCAGCGTGTGGGTGGGTGGTGGTGTTTGGCCAGGGAGCCCATCCGGGGGCCGCGGATTGTGCGTCCACTTTTGAACTAGTAGAGCCCGAGGTCAGGCGGGAATGTGGCCCATGCTTAGAAAGAGAGGCCAGAACCAGGCGGGGACGAGGGAGGACTGTTTAGCTGGGCATGCAGGGACTGCAGAAATGGATGGGTTTGCCGAACAGGAAGCAAGACAAGGTCCAGGCAGCCCTGAGGGACTCCAGGGCAGATGCCCCAGGAGGAGGAAGAGCAGCCATGTTGGAAATGAAGGCAGGAGGAATGCAAGCAGGGGCGAAGGGGAGGGGACAGAGGCAAAGCGCAGAGAAGGAGGCCCGCGAGCGGGCTGGTTCTCCGCAGAGCTCACCAGGACCCCCAGAGAGCCTCAGTTTCCCCAGCAGGCAGCCATGCCAGGTTGTCACCAGCACTGTGTTTCAGACGGGGAAAGCCATTTGCGAGGGACTGGTCCAAAGGGCGACCTTAGGGTTCAGCGGCAAAGCCACTTCGTGTCTGCTGTTCTCAGAGCAGGATTCCTTGCTCATGCACCGTGCCGCCGCCTAGGAACCCCCGTAACTCTAGGTGTTACTCTGACCACAGCAATCAGGTTATTTTAAGCCACTTGTGAGCGAGTGAAGTCAACTTAAGGAGCAGGAATATCTCTGCCACTGCAGTGAAGCTCTCAGCTGGGCTGTTATTCCCGGGAAAGACTCGAGACCATGGAAAGGGTTTATGCCACCCAAAGGCCTGTTGGAAGGATTACGTGGTACTCTAGTGACACCTAGTGGTTGCTTTCTTGAATTACAATGCCGCCATGAAGAAGGGAGGCACCGGGAGAGCAACGGAGCAACAATAACAGGGGTAAGGGCAGCCTTAAAAAGCTGTAGAGCCTGGGCCTGGCAAGTGCAAGGTCGTGAGTTTGAACCCCGGTCCCGAAAAAAAGTAAAAAAAAAAGAAGTGTTAAATACTGTTTCTTTGTGAATGTCCATTATAGAAGCCTTAATAGACTAAGCAGCCTGTGAGTGTACATTTAGGAGGTGCACCTTGCAAGGCAGTTGCCAGGGTGGCTGGCAGTAAAGATGTACGTGGCTCTGTCTCTCTGGCCTCAGAAGTTTTCTAGAAGATCCCACCTTGGAGTGCTGTGTCTCAAGTAATTATGATAATTAGATGCAGAAAAGATTCAGGTGTTAATTTTTTTTTTTTTAGGGTAGAACTAACAGCATAGAGGAAGAATTTGTGAGGCCTGGAGTAGGAATAGCGGCGGGCCAGGGGAGCTGCGCTGGGATCGCTGTTTCCACAGGAGTCGGCAGCTTGCGCTCCCGGCCTTCCTTCATCTGTCTGCAGCACAGCTTCCTCCTGTGGGAATGAGGAAGAGGTACAGGGACGCTCTTGTGCTTCACATGGCTGTGAGAATTTCGTGAATGGGGAGTGTTGTGTCCCCGGTTACAGCTGGGACTGTTCTCATTTCATGTGTGTGTGTGTGCGTGTGTGCGTGTGTGTGTACATGCGCGCGTGCGCGCGCGCGTGTGTGTGTGTGTGTGTGTGTGTTACTGTGAATGGAACCCAGGCCCTCATACATGCTAAGCAAGGGCTCAACAATGGAGCTATATCTACAGTTCTTTTTTAAACATTTAATTTTGAGACAGAGCCTTACAAAGTGTCCCGGCCTGGCCTTGAACTTGAATTCCTCTGGTCTCTTCTTGGCGAGAGGCTGGGATGACAGGCTTGGACCATCATGCCTTGCTTTGCGGTCGCTGTATGATAACAGAGGAAAGGTAAGCTCTGAGCTTCAGCTGACAAGTGCGCCAGGAGTGGAGGGTGTTCGTGTGGGACGCCGCAGAGTCTGGGCAGCCGGGCAGTGCTGGGAAGTTGTCCCTGGGAGGCGTGCATGAAAACAAGGGTACCCAGGAAGTAGAGTCGCAAGGAGATGGGCTGCCAGCAGCGGGAGGGTTAAGTGAGCCAGGGAGGCTGATAGATACTTGAGAAGCTGTGCGGCAGAGGAGGAGACCCGTGGCCAGGCGCTGTGCTGTGTGCGCGGTGGCAGCCGTGGCCGTGGGAGGGGCGTGGAGGAGGCAGAGAGGCCCACCCTGGCTGCTAGGTGATGGAGGGACAGAACGGTCACCTACGGGTACACGGGCAGAGCCACAGGGAAACCTGTGGGGGCGGGGTGAGCTGTGCTTTGACAGGTGGGCTCGACCCAAGAGTGAGGAAGGACCCTGCGCTAGCCGCTAGCCGCTGCGTGGTGGGCCTTGGGAGAGGGGAGGCTGCCGAGCTGGCCTGAGTTCAAGCTCTCGGGAGGGCGAGTTAGAGCGAGCGATGGCTCCTGAGTAGCGTTCCACAGCCCTACGGGACAGTCATCTGCATTTCTCGGTGCTGTTGGTGGCATTAAAGGAGGTGAGTTTGGAGAAGCGTTGAGCACGCCACCGAACGTGAGGAATATATTCCTTCCCCTTCCCGTGACACTTTGGACAGCAACGTCGCCGTCTCAGCGTCCAGGGCTAACCTGGATATTTCTGTGCAGTTTGTATAATGCAAACATCCTTCTTATTTATTCTTCCATTCATTTACTCATATATTTATAATTCTTTGCATTGGAACAACTTGTGCCCGGGACAAAGCATGAGGTGTTGGCAGAAAAAGTCCAGTTGTCTCTATGCTGGCAGTCATGTGTGGCCTGGTAATTCCTCCAATTGTAATACTGTTAGGAGGCAAAGGAGTCCCTACATTTGCGTCATTCTGCACAATGTCTGGGGGAGGGACAACTGGCCGGTGGCAGCCCTAAAGGCTAGTTGGGAGATTTGGGTTTTAATAAATTGTCTTAGTACATCTGTCTCTAGTGCTGACTTGTGAAATAAAAATAATTTGGTCTTAGCCCTTCAAGGTCAATAAAGACCCAGGATATAAGGGAACCTGTGCTGTAATATCCTATAACTCAGAGGTGTCCCAAATTTCCTGGTCAAGGAGATTATGGGACCTCAGAGGAAAGGGATGAATGAACTGCAGTGCGTCTAAGGAGAGTCACCCAGAGAAAAACATTCTCTCAGGCTTTCACAGAAAGCAAAATGACCAAGCAATGGCCGTGACT
>PVJA010054399.1:0-11590 GCA_004027025.1 Myocastor coypus
GGGTTATCAGCAGAACTGGCAATGTCAGAAGTTGTTGACTTGAGATTTTTACAACTCAGCATATTAATATGGTTCTTTATGGAGCCAAATCTCCTGTACAGATTGGAGACCTCTTAGACACTTAAGTTAATAAAACTTCTCCTGGAACACATAGATGGTTGACTAACATGTTTAACCTCTGGGCAGGCATAATTTGCACCTGATTTCATGCCTAGTTTTCCTGAACAGCATTAGAAAGTGTATTGGGGAGAGATAAGAAAAAAATGTCACGAGACTGTCCTGCTACAATTTTGTATATGGTTAGATTTCTAAATTTCTGTGTAAAAATGTGTGATTCGGTTTTTTTGTCACATTATAAAGGAATTTATTAGAATATCAATGACTGAGGAAAATACCAGTTCCATGTTAAGTCTAAGGAATTTGATATTTAGAAAGACAGTGATGTTAAGCCCAAGTGCTTATGTTATAGGGTAATAATATCACTAGGCTTCTCCTCTGGAGGGTTAACAGCTTAAGTTTGCAGAACAAAAATTAGAGAAAAAGAAGGGCTACAAAGATAGCCAATATTTTGGCCCTAGCCCTGCTAGGTCAGTGAGGACTCAGAACATAAGGGAACCTGTGCTGTAATATCCTATAACTCAGTGGTGTCCCAGATTTCCTATTCAAGGAGAATATGGGGCCACAGAGGAAAGAGATTGACAATGCATAGTGTACCTAAGGAGAGTCACCTAGAGAGAAAACATTCTCTCAGGCTTTCACAGAGAGCAAATCGGTCACGCAATGACCATCACTCATCCAGATAGCTGACACTGATAAAAGTTCTACAAAATACTGTATATGGTTTCAGAATAAATCCTGAAGGGATTTGACTGACCTTATCAGATACAAAAGTTACATTTTTTGTTATATAGGTCTTGCTTTAACTTGGTCTTAACCACCCAGCAGAAATGTTTAACCACAAGGTATAAGAAGTAAAGTCATGTTAATATGCTGAGCTGTAAAGGCTCAAGTTAGCAGCTTCCAACATTGCCAGTTCTGTTGATAGCCCACTACTATTATGGACTACTAGACTATACATACAACTACTTTCTTTTAGTTCAATGAGAAGAAATATTTGTACTAATAGTGTTTAGAAAAGTTATCATGTCTGCATCTTATATTCTGAGCAACTACTACGAAGGCAACAATATGCATTGCATTAATTATTGTGGCTGTCCTATTAACGTGTTTTGAAACTGTCTCACTGTTATTTCTTTCTTATTAAAATTAATAAAATTTTAAAAAGAAACTGTATTGAATAATGGAAGGGTGAGTCAGGCACCTCTCTGTCCAATATCCTTCTTGACTCAAAAGTGTAGTGATCACTTGCACATTTAAATTATTTATTTCATTTGAATCAACCCTTCAGAAAAGTTGTTATTCTTGCTGATCCAGTGTTCATTAATACCTTTATAAAGTGCCACAGTGCTTTGTTTCCTTATGCCTCAACTTGTAAATTTTTCCCCGGTACTTTTGCCTAAAAGATAAATGCATTTCAACTCTTATAGCAATTGCAAACAACCTGAAATCTAATGCTATCAAAAGGAATAAAAGAAGAATTTCCCAATTCAAAATAATACTCTCTTATTTCCTATAACCCCCTTACTCAAAATACTGCATCAACATAAGCTTTCCACAAACCTAACATTTTGTGGGGGAAAATGTGTTCTTTTCTAAGGCTGGTCCAATTCCTTACCTGCCTGCAACAACTGCACCCCATTGCAGCATAAATTGCCAGACAAGAAACCATCAGCACAGAGATGGTTTTGTCTCTGGACTCTTGTCTACACCTTATGGCTGCTTATATATTCTGAGTAGAGTGCATTTCTCATTATTGAATTAATCTTTTTAATAGCATTTCCTCTGCACTATTTGTCAAAACAACTACACTGCTCTGACAACCCTCTATAAGTGATTAAAGATAAGTAAGTTTGAATGCAGTTCCAAATGTACTACTCTAATGTGCTCTTCTGCCACAAATAAGAGGTTGAATCAAGCTGTCCCCAGGGCTACTGAGTCCAGATTTTAAAATGCATATATAACTGTTTGGCATTTGATTCACCTGGCTATGCAGTGACTCAAATTTACCGTCTAAAAGGGCATAAAAATAAAAGAATTCCCAGACTATCTTGCCATCTCTGATGGTGTGCTTCCTCCTTCTCAACCAAATGTTGAGAAACTTACGTGAGGTGAAAAAGCTGCTTCAGCGATTATCTCTGGCTCCATGCTCCATACTCCACGGCTACTAATGAGTATTCCACTCAGTCCTGTTCAAGGTACCTGTCCAGGGCTCACTTACCCCATGCAGTACATACATCTCTGTTTTTGTTTCTGAGCCTGCTCCATACCCCTAGTACAGTCTGGCCCATCTGAGGTCTGTTCAGGAGGCCAGAAATGGTGTTAAACACCTTGCTTCCAAGGCTACAAGGCATGTCAGAAGTAGGTTTGGATTCAGGTCTTCAAAATAAATATTATGAGTGTTCCCCATCATTTAGAAAGACAGAAAAGATATATACTCTGATGTTAGCATCAAAAGTAAAATCCACAGAAAGCTATAGAGCTAGACCTTCTGTGCACTATTCATTTTCTTGCTGCAAGGGGACTTTTGCGCCAGAACCTATTGCCCTGGTTGGTGATAAGAATATTTAGTTGTTTTTATGATCATACTTGGGGCACAAGGGACCTATAAGTGGCTTGGAGCAATCTGCAGCCTGTGCTGCTGCAAGATAATTACCAAAGTTGAGAGATGATATGGGGTTGGCAAGAACACGCGGCAGCTGAATTCCTCAATTTTACACTGGTGGTAGAAATGCAAAATGGTACAGTCACTTTGGAAAACTATGGATTAGGTTCCCACAAAGTCAAGAAACTTTATGTGCTGTCCTTCTCACACAAACCAAAAGTCCTACCTTGATGTAGCTACTCAGGGAAAATAGCAGAAAAGATTTGTATGTAGCATCATTGTTTACAAATACTCCTAACGGGAAACAACCCAAATTTCTACCTATAAAGTGTAAACGTTCTAGGCTATGGAACAGTCTATGGCAAAAACAAATGAAATAATGCAACTGTTGGAGGCAACTGAATTAGATAGAAACATTATAGACAGTCAGACAGGGCCAGAACTCAAGGAGACAAGATGGAAGAGGAGGTGACATTGGAAGAGACAGACACTCCTGCTTTGGGACAGACCTCAAGACAAAAGAGGAAGCAAATATAGCCACATGCTTCCCTATGGGCATCAGGGATTGATATTATAAGTAGGTATCAAGCACCTTGAAAGAATCCAAATGAGTCACTAACCCAACCCCCAACAGAAAGACACCCTGTCCCATTTTCACGTATCCAGGCCTGCTTGCTACGTGGCTTGCTTCCCTCTTTGGTACTGGATTTAATCAATTTTACCTGAGCCATGGTGCTTGTAATGTCATTGGTTGACCATAGTTTTGTCCCACCTTATGCCCACTTAAGCAAGTTCCCATGTTCTCCACGACCTTAGATCCACCTCACCACATGGTTTTCCTTTATAAAAGTCCCTGGAAGAGAGCCTCCCACGGATCACCTGCTCAGGACCCCCACCTGTCCCTCTCTCAGACAGGAGCAGACCCACCCCGCAATAAATGTATTCTGCTTATAACCTCTGTTTGTTCTTAAAATTCATTCTTTGGTTTTAGAGAACACAAACTCATCCCAGGTCAGGTTGGAAGATCATTTATCCCCTATGTCATTTGGAGGTCATCCACCCAAGATCAGTTTTTCTCCCTGTATTACCCTGAGTCAAGGAGCACTGTTTACCTTTGGGTCTAATCTGCATCTTGGCACTAACACGTGATACATCCATCCAGGGCAAGCCTTCAGAGTATAGTCTACTCTTTCTGAAAACAAAATGCGTTCTTACTGTAGCCTGTATTTCATTTTCCTTTTTACCAGCACCTCAGAGATTAGCATTGACAATTTAGTGTTTACGTCTGTGAATCAAAGCTGTTTCCATGGCAACGCCTCTGATTCTCAGGAACTGCAACTGATGTCAATTTACGATTAATGGAAGACAGAACAAAAGCAAGCAGGCAGAACAAGAAATCTTTAGCGCCTAAGACTGACTAGTGGACTATATCAGGAGGGGAACAAGTGTGTCCTGGGCACAGATGCTAGTGTGTAGTGGGCCAGCAGGCTATTTAGCAAGATTTCCTTCATGCTCAGTGCTATGGCTTATATGTAGTTACCCCTCTAAAGCCTAATGCATTCGTGGGGCAGCTTCTGGAGTTCTCATTGATTCTTGTGGGTGTGGATGCAGCACCTGCCCTGGGGCAGGTAATTTGCCTTCAATGTAAGGAGAGGAGCAAGGTTAGCTAGCTGCCTGAACTGCTGCCACTCCTTTGGCTGTTTTGATTTTTGCAGTCTCCGTGAACAGCTGCACTCTACCATGTGCCACTCTGCCTTGAAGCCAGCTGAATACAGACTAAAACTGTGAGCAAAATAAATCTTCCCTTCCTTCATTTTGGGTGTCATGTATTTGTCCCAGCAATGAGTGAAAAGTAACTGAGACATCAGGTGTGTACTCATGTTAAAATATGCCTTAAAAGTCATCTAGCACACCTTATTTTTTATTGGTGTGCACTTGGCCCACTTTATCTTGGAAATAAATCCCCTACTTAGTCATATCACTTCCTTATTTGGAAGGCACCAGTATTTAAGCACTTCACTTCCAAGCCTTTTCTATGCATATATCCCATTTTCCACTACAGTCTTCATTGTCTGGTCCTTGAATTTTCTACTTCCATCCCCTAACTGGTGAAGCATGTTATCATGATTGTGTTTACTAAACCATCAGCATTTGTTATAAGTTTCTCTTTGACACAAAGGATATTTAAGAACATTTCAAAAATTCTAATTATGTGATTTTTCTGGTGTTTTAATTTATTTCTAGGGTTTTTTCCCCCCAGGGTGCTTATTTGTGCTTTCTGCTAATATTTGTTCAGCATCGTTGTTTGAAAACATTGGAAATACTTCAGAGTAATTTGAAGAATACAAAGAAGTTAACAAAGTAGCGTAACTTAGGCACACTTACATGTACCTCTTAACTATTTAACTGCCCTTCACCCCTCCACCTTCATTTACTTGACTTATCAAAGACCATAATTTTTAAATTTTGAGCAGAAAACAGTAAAAATAATAATAAAGCAGTTTTAAAATAGGCTAGTAGCAAAACAACAATGAATACATTGTGCATTGTTATAGTCATAGTAGTTGTTCATAGTACAAGATATGAGCAAGAAATATCAAAATATTAGCACAAAACTTTTGCTAAGAAAAACTAAGAGAAATAAGGGAAAAATAATTGTATCTATATTTCTTCCCTCCTTTCCCCTTTCTCCCATCACAGTTTTTTCTTACTTTTGAACAGCTTCTTCCCTATTCACAGCATTAGATGAGTAGGGCGCTTGCAGGGTGGTATGGCTGTAGACCCTACTCACAATATGTATTGTACATTTGGACCTTATTTACTCTTTCAGTTTGTCACACAGATGAGATGATTTGATGTGCTCACATGTGAATCTGATTTACTTCACGTATGGCCCTAGTATAAATTGCTCAATCACCATGGTGGTCATCTATTATGGTGGAAGCCCTTAAAGCAACAGCTTATCTTCCCAGGGACCACCTTCCCTGCTTCTCCAACTCAGCCCAGGGTGCAATTTCCTTTTACCCTCCCTACTGCCTCAGGGAAGACCCCAGTCAGCTCCTCAGGTGTATCTCAACATCCCCCTCAAACTCCACCCCTGACAAAATGCCATAAAAACTTCAGTCTCTCTTTGTTTGAATCTAGAAAATTCCTTATCTTGCCCAGATTCTTTCTGTCCTCAAAGATTAAAGCCTTTCCTTTTTTCCTTCTGCCTGTTTTTCTGCTGAGACAAGTCAAAAATCCTATATATACATAAATGCCACATACTCTCCTGTATATCTTGTAATATCTTTTTTGCCTAACACAATTATTACTCCCCATTTCTATGACCTAAAGATTCCTATTATCTTTAAACTCTGTTATTTATATAAATGTGAGTATCTCAGATGAGAGACGGATTTTTATTTTACTCAATTTGGATTTTGTTAACTGGTAATTTAACCAGTTTTGAATATAATTCACCCCTGTCGATATCTTTTATGTAAATTCTAATTTTCTTGGTGTTTTTCTTTTGTTACTTTTTCTTGATTTTTCACTGATTTTCAATCCATGAAATTTGGAAAGTATATGTTCTATTTTTGTCTGCAACTCAATGGCAAATTAATTTATGCAAACAACCATCTGATGCAGTAGCTATTGGTTTTCCTAATTTAGCATTTCAAGCATATCCACCCCCTCCAACCAGGATGGTGGAAAATTTCTTTTTACATCGTCATTAATAGTACAAACTTCTAGGTTTTTTTTTTTTTAAGGAAATAAAATTGTACCACTTTCCAGTTTTGTCCAATTAATGTTTATAATATCTTTAGTTTCCAAAGGGACAACATAATTTTATCTGACATACATTTGGCTTAAAATCTTATAATATTACATGATAAAAATAAAACAGTATTTGCCAAACACATTGACTATTTAGCATGTACTTTGACAACTTAAAACTACATGAACTGAAAATTTTAGATCTAGTTTACAAATCTATTTTGCATTTAGTTACATTATCCTATATGTAACAGATATAGACTTCATGCTTCTTAACTAGTTTTAATAATTAGCACTAAATCTTTTGTGGAATTTTCTTCTTACTCTTTTTTGTCTTTCTGTTAACTGTAGTCAATCATTTAGCAAATTCAGAGAAGGCTCTTGTTCTTGATTGATAGACTGTACTAATGCCTTGGTATTAAGAATGCCTTCTAGATGCCTTCATATAAAATTATTAAGTTGCCAGGGTTTATAATCCCAGGTTCAAGATCATTTTCCCTTAAAACTATAGATTTTGTTCCATTGTCTCATAGTATTTGGAATTACAAGAGAAAAAGCTAAGGTGAATCTGACATTTTCCCCTGTACAGGGGACCTATTTTCTCTCTCTGGTTACTGATGTTCTTTCCTCATCACTGACATTTTTAAAATACCAGGATATAACTAAGTGTTGCTTTGTTTTCACTAAATTTGAAAGGTACCACATGAGACTCCTTCACCTGCAGGCCTGCTTCACTTACCAACTCTGTAAAGTTTCCTTCAGTTAGTTCCTTCATTATTGTTATGCCTTTACTTGCCCTGTCTTCTCTTTCAGGTGATTCTACTAAGTGTAGCCTGTATCTCTTGGACAGGCCCTCTACCTCACACCTTTTCTCTTCTTTTCATATCTTCATTTCTTTGGCCTTTTCCTCTGCATTCTGTGAGTATTACTCTTGTTTTATATTTACTTCAGCAATTTTATTTTGTGACCAACCCCACTTATATGCTTATTTTAACTCTCTAATCTCCCATTTGCTCTAACACTGTCTATCTTTAAATATATACCTTCAATAAACTCTTGTAAGATGCTCAATACTTTCTAGATCACATATGGAGACCAGTACATCTGATTTAAAAGAAGGTATTTTCTTGATTACTTAACTATATTCATTTCCTCTGAACTGGGGTTTTACAACTTTTTTTTTCAAATAGCCATTCTTCCAAACTGTGTCCCAAAGCATGACCTTCCCAAGTCCAGAAATAAAGTACAACTATCTTTAAATGAGTACTGAAGTATTTAATAATGTCTTGGGCTAAAAGCTATAAAAATACCTCATAAGTTTGAAAATTTTCTACCTGACAAAGAAGGAAGAGCGTAGTGAATACCTTATGTACTTGTCATCCATCTTCAACAGTTACCAACTCATAACCAATCCTTCATTTCTACTTCAGATTATTCTAAAGTAAAGCCCAGATATTGCATAATCCAGGCATAATTTGTTAGCTATTTCAAATTGTCTGCTTAAAAACTAAAAGCTCTTTCACAAAAAATGAAACAAGCCCTGGGGAGACAGCTCAGCAGAATAAGCACTTGCCTGGCAAGCACAGGATCCTGAGTTCAATCCCTGGTACCACAAAAATAAATAAGTAAATAAACAAAAAAATAAATAAATTTTAAAAATAAAAAATGAAGCAAGAAGATATAGCATGTAGGCACAGGCTTTATGAACAAACCCTGATTTCATATGAACTCTCACAAAAAAATCAACAACTGGGTTGTCATCTTAGTAAAAATTTTTGCACAGCAAAAGGAACCACCAAACAGAATGAAGAGACAAGCAGAGTGGAAAAAACTTCTATTAGCTATCCCTGAGAAAAGACTAATATCTAGACTATTAGAATTGTTTCTTTGGTGTGAGGAACCAAGTGGGTAAAAAAGGACCAAAATGTAAAACAGATGCTGTGAAATAGGAATAAAGTTTCACATGGGAAGGGAAACTCAAAATAATCAGACTTCTCAAATTTAAAGTTCCAATCCAAAAATGGACATATGAAATAAATGGATACTTCTCAGATAAATGAGTATAAAGAGCAAATAAATATATGAAAAAAATGTTCAGCATCATTTGAGAGATGCAAACAACACTGAGATTCCATCTCACTCCAGAAAGAACAGCTGTTATCAAGAAGTCAACCAATAACAAATACCAGTGGGGCTGTGGGGAAAAAGAACTCCCCTCCACTGTTGGTGAGAATACAGCCACTGTGCAAATCAGTGTAGAGATTCCTCAAAAACTAAAACTACAGTGTCTCAGTTACTCTTCTCTCATTGCTGGGACAAAACAGCTGACACCCAAAATGAAAGAAGGAAAGGATTATTTAGCTCAGAGTTGCTAGAGGTTTTCAGTCCATATTCATCCGGGTTTAAGGTAAAGCGGCACATGGCAGAGAGCAACATTTCATGGTGGTGGCAATGAGCAGAGAGCAAAAGGGAGGAGTAGAGCAGCAACAATGGCAACAGAGAGAGTCTGTCTCTCTGTCTCTCTTATATTACACTCAGGCTATCTGCCTCAGGCTGAGTGTAGCACTCACACCCATAATCCCATAATACAGTACTCAGACACATAATCCCATGGATCATGACTTAAACTCTAGAGGTCCCCCCATGACTGCATGAGGCTTTAGGGGGACAACTAGACACAAGCCACAAAATAGAGATGCCATTTGACCTTTGACCCAGATATTCCCTTCTTGGTATCTTTCCAAAAGAATTAAGAACATCACACTACAGAGATACATGATGCCCCTGTTATAGTAGCAGCATTTATAATAGTTAAATCACGGAAACATCTCAAATATTAACCAACCAACAAATGAATAAAGAAGATGTGAGTTATTATATATAATGGAGTACTACCCTGCTATAAAGAAGGATAAATTTGAGACATTTCTAGACAAATGGATGCACCATAAGGTCATACTCTTAAGTGAAATAAATTGGATACATATGCTTAAATATCACATTGTTTCTCTGGTCTGAGAAAGCAAAGGGGTAAATAAGCACTGTAGAGATCCGTTGACCTCTCAGTGTGATTCATTGTATCCCAGCAGAAAGCAGCAGCACAAATGAGGAAAAGACAGGCAAGGAGACAAGAGCTGGATTAAGTAGTCACATACTTATCCACCTGGTTGTTAAAATGACACCCTGAACAATAGTAGGAACCTTCATTTATACTCTTACAAAGTTGCAAGGCACAGGGCTGCATAGAAACTAATAGCCCACGAAGTTCAGGCAGGATCTTTTTTCAAGACTGAGCAGCTAGACTGCTTTAGGCAATGAAGCCTTATCCAGTCCTCCCACCCAGAATCAATTTCCAGCTTTAGTGGCTCTCAACAAAGGACCAAAAATGCATAAAGATGCTGTGAAATAGGAACAAATGTTCAAATGGGAAGGGGAGTGAAGGAGGAGCTGAAGAACAGGAAAAAGAAAACAAAATATATTAAAAGGGAAGCAATGGAAACAAAAGTTTGTAATAAGAGGGGAAATGGATCCAAGAAAGGAGAAAGGATCAGGAAAAAAAGATGTATCAAGATGTCTGATGTAGGCCCCTCGCCAAGTTTGCTGATTCCAACCACCCCCCAAACACACACATACACTCTGCACCCCATCCTGAAGACTGTCTGGGAGACTCAGCATCCCTAGCCCCACCCCACCCCCAGCCTTCCACTGAAGTTTGCTGAGTCCAGCTGCCCCTGCTTTCCCTGAGGATTGGCAGAGAAATCTGGCAGGTGAGGCCCCACCCCTCCAGCCTTCCAGTCAGAGTGTACTGATTCTGACTGCCATTCCTTACCTTGAAGACTATCAGGGTGACTCTGCAGCCCTAGCCCTGCTCCCCTTTCCCTCCAGAATTTGCTGATTCACCTGCCTTTCCTCACTCTGAAGACCAGCAGGGAGTCCTGACTACCACAGTGACCTGTAGGAGCCTTGTGGAGTACCACTGCCAAATCACCAATGAGAGGGCATTGTACATCTTCAGCCTGCGCTCATCATCACTGGTTCCTTCTCGATTTACAGCTTGCTTCCCTCTCTTTAGTGAGGTACAAACCACATTGAACATCACACAGCAGTAGCTTTGGCGAGCCTATCCTCTCCTCCCACACTTTGGAGAGCATTTCTGACCTTTACCCTGCCCATCAACCATCACTGCAAAAAAAATGACAGAAGAAAGGCACAAAAGGCAATCTCAGACCTCTACCTCACCCATACAAGTTCAGGAAACAAGGTCATAGAAGAACTTGTAAGTCACACCTGAAATTTCTGAGATGATAGCAACTGAAGTAAAGAATCAACTCCATCAGGCCATACAGGAAATCCGGTCAGAAATAATCTCTCAGGTGGAAGGGAAATGACAACATCATGAAAGAATTGCTTGATACATCTAAGGAAGACACAGATTTAAGAATAGGAAAATGACAGTAACATTGAATGAACAATACAGGAAAGCACTAGAATACCTGCAACAAATTCACTAGGGCATTAAGAATTTCTTTGAAAGCTAGAAAAACCACTTGAATGAAACAAAAAATAGAATTTTAGACTTTGAACATACCATTGCATGAAGTGAACACAAAAGGAGATATCTCTTAAAATAACAAAAAATCATGAAATAACAGTTCAACAGCTGTAAGATGATGCAAAGAAAAATAATGTAACACTGATAGGTATCAACAAAACAGCTGGCAATAACACAAAACACATAAAAAGAGTGTTTGCAGAAGTAGTAACAGAAAGTTTCGCTACCCTGGGAAAAGAATCTGATATACAAATAGACAAAGCAGATAAAACTCCAGCTAGCCATAATGGAAATAAATCATCACTCAGACACATATTAATCAAGATCCCAGAAACTGAGCAAAAGAAGAGAATATTAAAAGCTGTTAGAAGAAACAGATCACATATAATAGAAATCCCATCAGAATCATGACAGATTTTTCAACAAAGACTATCGATTCAAGCCGGGCGTGGTGGCTCACGCCTGTAATCCCAGCACTCGGGAGGCTGAAGCAGAAGGATCGGTGCGAGTTCGAGACCAGCTTGGGCTACAAAAGTGAGCTCAAGGCCAGCCTGAAC
>PVJA010054400.1:0-11593 GCA_004027025.1 Myocastor coypus
AAAAAAAAAAAAAAAAAAAAAAAAAAAAAAAAAAAAAAAAAAAAAAAAAAAAAAAAAAAAAAAAAAAAAAAAAAAAAAAAAAAAAAAAAAAAAAAAAAAAAAAAAAAAAAAAAAAAAAAAAAAAAAAAAAAAAAAAAAAAAAAAAAAAAAAAAAAAAAAACAGTCATAATTAATGCTTTATCAACCAGATTTTGCGAAGCACTTAGGGGCCTGTGGGGTATGTATGCATGAGAATAAGAAGGGGAGTGAGAGAGAAAGAGTGAGAGCAGTAGTCAGGATTGTCGTTTTTGAATAAACTAATAGTTCTTGAATTTTTGACAGAGATTTGTTTCTAGTGACTCTGACCGTTGAGCCGGACTCTGAGCTTGTTGACCCAGCCACTGACTCTTACAACTTTAGACAAGTCACTGAATTTCTCCTGTTAGGAAAGAATGGTAATACATCATGCTTTGTGGGGATACCGACACATTTATGTTCCATGAATCAAGAGAGTTCCATAGTGTGCATGGTCTTTTAAATTCACATAAGTTTTGGTAATAAACAACAAAAAATCCCCACATAACCTCAGCTGTCTTTTTGTGTGACTTGTTTTGGGCAATTGAAGAACCGTTGGCTACATTCTTTACTAGATTCCTTATCAGGGACAGGTGTATTGAATTTGTTCACCCAGTTTGTTTTTTGTTGTTTTCACAGTCTAGGTTCAGGAACAGCATTAATGACTTTAATTGAGGCACAGGGAATTTATTTAGAGGATTTCTGGGGATAGCCTTTAAGGCATGAGGCTTCAAACAATTTTTGAAAGTATAATGTATAGCATTTAAAGTGTGGGTGAAAGAATAAAATTATCAATAGAAACTGTATTATTAGAATTGACATATCGGAAGAAATATATCATTTTGTGTGTAATTACGTGATGTTATGTGGTCACACAGAAAAGCTCCCTAGAACACTGCAGTGGGTTTCTATGTATCATAAACTTAGTACTAATCTGTCAAGTATATTATTTGTGGCTCTTTGCAAGGAAGGGGAAAGTAAATATATATGTATAAAGTAGGATAGTTTGGATAATTGCACAGCTGATTTCTGCTGGTCTATGGAAAGGAACAGTTAATGCTTAAATTTTTTTCTCTCTTCTTTT
The DNA here is from genome assembly GCA_004027025.1 of Myocastor coypus. Taxonomy (NCBI): domain Eukaryota; kingdom Metazoa; phylum Chordata; class Mammalia; order Rodentia; family Myocastoridae; genus Myocastor; species Myocastor coypus. The sequence goes on from PVJA010054400.1 coordinate 1,139, forward strand.
CAATTTTTTTCTGACCAATTTCACATGCTTATATCTGCTAATCTGAATAACTAATTTGAAGACAACAATATGCAAAGTTGAATTCCTATCCTTTTGTTTAGTGAAATTCTGTATTATTTCTAATGTTTTGTTAAAATATTTTTTATTCTCTTTAAAAAATGGTGAAATCTGGCTCTTATGGTTGATCATAATGCTTTCATTTTGCTAAAAAGAATACAGTTTTGTTTTCTAAATATCCAAAATAGTGGAAAAAGTTGAATTATTTCTGGCCATATGCATTTTTCAAGAAAAAGCCTACTAATTGTAAGCAGCTTTATATATTTTTAAGAAAGACATCATTAACTAAGATATAGAGATGAACAAATTTCTTATGATGAATGTGATTATTATGTATACCTAAATAGCACCAAAGACTTAATTGTAAAATAAAACCCCCCAAACCAAAAAGAAATACACCATGTATACAGATATTTCAAATATGCATATGTATAGGTAAATACAGATTAAATATTCATAAGTCAACAGAAGCCCATCCTTACAAACTTTATATATTTATACCAACCAATAAGACATCAGATAGGAGTATCTATAAAATATTCAAAATATTATAACATGTTGGTTTCAAATAATGAATGTCAGGTATTTCTCTTTGACTCTCCGAATCACAGAATGTTTGATATGGAAGAGACCTTAGTTGTTGTCTTATTGTAAATATCTTGTTTCATCGATGAAGATATGCAAGCCTAAAAGTGTATCTTACTTGAAATCACAGGCAAGTAGGGACGGGGGGTGGGGACTGGGAAGAAGCACAAGTGCCTGCCTGCCAAGTGCAACACCCTGAGTTTGATTCCCGGTTTAAAAAAAAAATAAAAGGAATGGGTAGAAAATTAGAGAAGAATCAAAAATGTGTACTGTCAAGAGTCAAAGAGAACCTCTAGAACAGATCAAACCAGTGTATAATATACTCAAAGTGATGGAAAAAGACAGAGGATAAAATGTCTTTGGATTTGGTGAGGTTGAGATTGCTGATAAATTAAAAAAATGTTAAGTTGGTAGACTAATGGAAATGGAAATAGACTGTAAAAAGAAGACATAGCACTGTCATTAAAAAAGTAAGGAGTTTCAAACATTTTTGAAAGGTATAAGAGAGCTGGGCTCCAAAATTTGAAGTTGTTGTCATTGAATATAAATACTGTAGAGGGTTTTTTTTTTGTTTGTTTGTTTTTGGTTATTTTAGGGAAGGGTCTGAAGGCTGTTCAAGGTCTCACTACTAGATCGACCTCCTAGTGATCTGCCTGTTTACAGCCTCACAAAAGCTTGGATTACAGGCACACCCACTATGCCCATTGTCAACTGGGTATCAGCGCACCCTGGGGGCAGGCCCAGCAAGGCAGGCCTTGGGGATGGAACTCTGGGCCCTTGAACTTGCTTGCTGGTGTTTTAATCCAGTGAGCTATTTGGCCAACACTAATACTATAGAATTATTAGCCAGTCCAATCTAATACTCCCTCCCCAAGGCACAAAACTCAGCCAGCTACAATGCTAAACCTGACAACATCCAAGCTAATAATGGTGTAGCAGGAAGGCCCTGGCCCAAAGTCGAAAAGCTAACAGTTCTATCCTTATGTTTGAAAATATATGGACTCAATTCTTCTCCTGAATCTAAAATTCGTATAAAAAATAAATAAAATTCATATAAAAATCTTGTGTGTGGTGGTGCATGTCTGTAATCCCTATACTCAGGAGGCTGAGGCAGGAGGATTGACATAAGCTTGAAGCCAGCCTGGGCTACATAGTGAGTTCATGGCCAGCCTGCATGTACTACATAGTGAGACCCAGTCTCAAAAACGAAGCAAAACCATTGATATTTCATTTGCTAACACTCTTCTCCAATAACAAGCTTGAAATACGCTTTAGGAAGACTTTTCAAGGAATATAACATTTACATTTATCCCTTATTGGAGCTAATTGATTAGGTAAACTATCTTGAACTCCTATTAACTGTTCTGAATGGAGACAAACTTGAAAATATGGGCTTCCTCAAATGATGAGCTTGGATTAAAAATCTTGATTTAGTTCTAGGTAGGCATTGCAGATGTCTGACAATTGATATTGTGGATGGTGCTTGAATTATTTGTTCAATGAACTCCATGAATGGTTAAGATAATTAAAAGTATTACTCATAGGGCCTAGTAGCTAGGGGCAATAAGCATCTGCCTAGCAAGCACAAAGTCCTGAATTTGCTACCTGGCACTAAAAAAAATGTCATTCATGGCTACAGCCAGGACATCAACATCAGTCACATTCATGACATTCATGAGTACTGTAGAGGCATAATCTAGGGCACACACATTAGAAACCATCAAATGAGCTGGGCATGGTGGTGCACAACTGTAATCCCAGCATTTAGGAAGCTGAGGCAGGAGGACTGGTGTGAGTTCAAGACCGGTCTTGGCTACAAAAGTGAGCTCAAGGTCAGCATGAACTGCATAACAAGACCCTGTCTCAAAAAGACAAAAAAGAAAAAAAGAAAAAAAGAAAGAAAACATCAAATGATGAAAATACTATAGATATGGAGCTGAAAATTTACTGAAATTATAACTTTGTATGATTATTTTATTCTTAGCAGCCTATGCAGTAGATACTATTTTCACCATGCTACAGTTTAGGAATCTGAGTGTTAGAGGTGGCAAGACACTTGAACAAGGTACTACAATTAGTTACATGGGAGAGTTGAGGTATAAACCCGAGTTCTACTCTACATTTCTACACAATCTATTCATTTACATTTTAGTGTCTTTAGTTGTCTCTATTGGTTCTATGTAATCTCCTCCCCTTGCCTGTAATACATTTCACTCATTTCCAGAATTTTATATCTTTGAGTTCTGTACTGAAATCTCCTAACATGATAGAATAGACTAGGGAGCATTGCATATCATGACATGAATGACTAAAATATCACCTCTTTTAAGACAATTTTATGTTTCTTGGGTAGAAAAGAAAGTGCAGATTTTCTGTTAAACGTGTTCTGGCATCAGTGTATGCTAAGAATAAGAAGAGAGCTCTAGTTAAAGTTTTCATGGGTTGGACTACCCATTCCCAGTCCATGGGACATTAAGCCAGGTAAGTAGCACCTGTTTGGCCTATGTGTAAAGCTGGCATTGGCTACCAAGCCTGGCCATTTATAGATGAAAGGAAGCCTGACCCTGAGGAGAAGTAAGAGATGATGAACTTCAAGGAAATTTTTATTTCCAAAATTCAAAGTATATATGATTTGATGACTCAGAGTGTGGAAAAATTATCTGGTGGTATCAATGAGCAGAAATGAGGTTCAAAATGAATTTACTTCCTGACTCTAGTAGTCTGAGTGGTTTGCTCCAAAATATCCTAAACATCAAATCTTAGCTTCATTTGGTTGAATCATCCTGTAAATTTCCTTGCTCTAAATAGAGAAAATCATCACTAAATTTGTACAGTTAACATTGTAATGGACTTCATAGGGGCTTTTAATTTTTCAGAGAAAATGTGACATGGACATGTTATAGAGTGAAATACACAAAGCTGGAGCTGGAACCCAGGTTACCTGGCTCTTACGCTAGGGTTCCAGGTTACATATCCAGCCATACAAATCTTTTTGCAAATTTCTATTTCATTTAGTTCCTAGTAAGGCCAGAAAAATACAGCCACCTTCAGTCAATCCTTTTTCAGTGAGGTTTTATTCTTTTAAACAACTTGAAACCTCAGTAAATCCCTAGGCCTAGGATGCATGCATTTAATTAGACTCATCTCCTATTATTTGCTTTCTCAACTGAGCTGGCTTTTGAGCAGCAGTAGAAAGGCTGGTCTTCAGTCGTGTTTGGTTTGTGTGGTTGCTGTTTGCTAATAGAAGCACTGAGCCTGCAACTGGATTGCTGTACCCCAGCAGGCACCCTACCTAGTTGACTGTTTCTGTTATGAAACCTACAAACCTTACCCTTTTTGACCTCCTCTTGTCAGAACTGTTGGGTGGGCCAGTGTACCACCCTGAGATGGTTGACTTAATGACTAGCACCCTATTTCCTGCCTGTGTGCCATTCCAGCATGGTATAGAATGGTACGTGATGACTCAAAGAGAAGGCTTTAAAGTCAGGCTGTGTTCTGCTCTAGTTCTGTAACTTAGTAGTTGTGTGACCTAACTTGGGCAACTGACTTAACTTCTTTATGTCTGGGCTTCTATTGTCAAAAGTATCTACAAAGGAGTCACAGGAAGAATGAAAGATGTAGTGCTCTGCAATTGGTTGCCATTGTCACTCTCTTGGTTTCTAGAAAGTTTTGTAAGATATTGAGGTGATTTCCCCTGTTGAGAGTATTAACATCACTGAGGTCTTTCCTTTCCTAAATTGAAGTTAAAAATTTGTCTTGCGTAGATAATCTTGCAGACACATACATTTTCCTCAAAGAGAGGAGCAGGCCTTTGCTGCCACAGAAATGAATACTGTGCTGAGTACATAGAAAGTGAAGTGCCCTTGTAAATAAAGTAGCAAATTAGCAATGATTTTGCCAGCAGTTTTAAAACAAATGGATTGAAAGAGATTTCAATAAGTAGATGCCTAACTTAGAGCTGCACTTGAAGCATTTAGTAAACGTGTCATTTCAGTACTGAAAACAGCATCTAATCAAAGCATGTTTATAATTAGACATCACATATAATATCTCTCAAAATTATGTTCACCAGGTGAGATGCCATTCCCTGGAACACTGAAATCAACTGTTTGTTAGGCCTGTGTTATTATTAAAAAGAACAGGTTGGGGTACTAGAGAGATTCAGACAACTAAAAGTGCTCAATTTTAATTAGAAAAGAAAAACCCCATATACAATATGGGTAGTGTGTATGGAGAACATTGTGCCAGTAAAATCTGCTTCTAAAGGTATGACTCTATATTAATTTAAATCAGACAGACATTGGCACTGCGTTCTCCTATTTTTCATTAACATTTTGATTTAGAACAACAGATTGCTGCAGTAAAGGGACAAGAATGGCAGCCAGTGAGCCATCTGCCGAGCATCTCTCTGACGACTCCACTAGTGAAAGAAGCTGGTGACTATGGGGTGTATGCAAGAGGGACACACACCATTAGCTAAGTGACAGGATGAAAGATGGAAACTTTGCTGGGTCAGAGGAGACAGAGATGGAAAAGGCAAAGCAGAGCCTACTCTGATTGGAATTTGAAAAGATCCAAGTACTTGCAGCAGTCCAATAGGCTGGCAATCTACAGAGGTTTTACCTATAGTTTTTTTTCCTGTCAAATTACAGGTGGGACAAAGAGAAGGAAAGTGACATGCTAAACATGCAGTAATTTGCCATGCCTCTCACATGAGGTACATTTTCCAGATCAGTGAAGATTTACGTCTTTACACAGACACATAAGATAGAAACCTTTCAAAATGGAAACTCCCCTGTCTGCCTTTTGTAGCACAATGAAGCCCTGGCATACCAAGTTGTGGGTGGAAGGTAATGGTCCAGCCAGATGCAAACGGTACGAGGGCATATTGTGTGTGGAGAATTTTAAGGCAGTAATACATTCTTTAAAACTCTGCTTTTCTATTGTCACTATGCACAGGTATTTGTAAACAGTGTGAGTGGAAAATACACCTTCCAGTTGGATGGACCTCTCCCATCTTCCCTTCCTGTGATGCACCAGTTCAGTAGAATGAATGCAATTTAATTTTCTATTGATGGTTCTTGGTCTTTCTGGGAGTTGCAATTTCACTGTTGAATTTGTTGTCTGTGAGGCTATTTGATCTTTGAGATCTATTTGTCCCTACACTAAATGGGCTTGGACTGTTAGACTTCTATAGATGGTAATTCTGTGTGCCATTCCCCAACTGCCAGCTGTCATATTTTAGTACATCTGCTTTTAGGAACCCACCCTTTCGAATATACTGTCTTAGTAACCTAGGAAGTATCAAGCATTGTCAGCCACAGAGTGAAATGATAGAAAGATATGAAAATAGAAGATTAAAAGCACAGTAATCTGTATCTTCTGAATAATAAGGTGTGGAGGTGTGTAATACATTTTAGAAAGTTTTGCTTTAAAAATGGTTAAATTAAAAATAGCACATGCAGTTCCGAAAGACGTGTGCTTTACCTATCTGGAAAATTAGCTTAGGTGGAGCTATTCATTCCCTAGTTAAATGGAAACGCCATTGGGAATGGAAAGAGCACAGGATTAAAGTTTTGGTTCCATTCCTGGTACTTACTGAAAACAGTGCACTAAATTCCCTGAATTATTTCTTTAACTATAAAATGGGTATAGTAATGACTTGACTACAGCATTATATAGTGTATTTTAAGACCTGTCTTCATTAGTGAGTCTTGAATGCCAGGCCTCCACCAAGGCTTTTGTGGTGAAGATTTGGTTCTAGTCTCATTATTGGGAGACAGTGGAAGACTTAGGACCTTGAGTCTGATAGATGGAATTTAGGTCACTTTTGACATCCCCTTAAAGGGGATTTTGGGCTCTCTGACCCCTTTTGTTTGGTTCCCAGCCACCATGAGGTGTGCAGCTTGGCTGTGTCACACCTTCCCTGCCACGATATTGTGTCTCATTACAGGCCCAAGAGCAGTAGAGTCAGTTGACCATGTACTGAAAGCCCTGAAACCATGGATGAAAATAAATGTTTCTTCTTTATAAGTTTATTGTCTTAGGCATTTAGTTATAGTGATGCAAGCTTATCTAACATAGGAATACAACTTATATAGTGCCAACAGGTAGTATAGGGCATGATTCCACTCCACCCTCTGTCACCCTGAACTTGAACTCTTTATTTCCTTTACTCGATCCTTTAAACTCTTATAACATATGCATATTCATGTATATATTTCAATTAATTACTGGGGTCTTTCTCTCAAACATTGAGAGATTCTGTTTAGATAACAAATCACGCCTGCATTTTGTACTCTGAACAACTACAAAGAAGACAACATTATGCAATGTATTTAATATTGTCAAAATAATAAAAATAAATTTTTTAAAAAAGAAAAACCAAAAAGGAGGAATTGTACTTAAGAATTCTGTGTAAGATATGGGGTTTCTAGGTCCATGTTGGTATTTAATGATAACCAGCTAGATGTTTAGTAAGAAAAGTTTATATTTCATGATGTATATTCCTACCTCTTCCTTGATTCCCCAAAAGGACACCCACACCACTGAGTGCAGGATTTCAGGAATAGATTAATGACCATTTGATCATATCTCTTGCAATTTCAGCAACTTTGATTCTGTCTCATTTCCACTTCATCGTTTTTATCGCCACATGAAAGTTCTTCTGGTCTCTAACATGGGTTTGAGTTTACTCTAAAATATTCCAGATTTGCACATCCAGCATGAACCAATCTTTTTTCTTTCCTTACAAGATGCTTACTGATTAAGAACACAAGAAGTGTAGGGTGAGTGAAAACTTATTAAGCTTGTTCTCATCTTAGTTTAATTTTTTACCTGGAACAGAAGCTATGAGATATTGCTTGGCACTATGAGTGGTTAAGTTACATTAATGAGTCAGTTTTACAAATTTCCCCCTCTATCAGCTGCTTGGCAGGACCCTCATAGGCTGAGTTAGCTTCACAGGAGGGGAAAATGGAAAACATTTAAATGTTGTGATTTGAAGGATCACAACAAAGTTTTTCTTACCAGATATAGTTCTCTTATTGACATATGCAATTTTCCAAAGTTTTCTTGGTAAATATTAAACATATCATTATTGGAACCAGGACCTTAAAGCAAATGATTTAGCTCTGCTGAAAAGTCATGGTCTTGATACTGATTTACTGGTTTTGATTTTAAATTAATATCTACTTAGTGAAGAATGGAGAAGGATGACCACTAGTGACACAATTTACTGTGTGCCAGGCATTTTGCTAGGCATCTGCAATGAATTTCTTCACTTAGTCCTGAAATCACCATAGTAGTATGATGGTTAGTCTATTGGTAAGGAAATTAAAGCACAGAGTGCTTACCTAACTTGCTGAGGGTCACATAGCTCAAAGTGGCAGGATCAGGATTCTAATCCATAACAGCTCTAGTCTTAATATCTATACAACGTTGCCGCTAATATTTGAGCTGAGACTTGCCTAATGCATTAAACAAAATAGAACAAAATGTATCTACCTCCTTTTTAGGAAGTTGGGGTCTTGGGAGAGGGTGAAAAGGGCATGAGGTACAAATTCCAGAGTTTGTGCTAGGCTGAGTGAAGTATCTAAGGGGAGTCTGGAGCATCTCACAAGCATCTTAATTGTAGCTGAAGCTACAAAGTATTTTGGAGGTCATCTAAAGTAATGTTCTCATTTTTCCAAATAGAAAAAGAAGTATACAGAAGGGGATGTCACATATCTAGTTTAGAGTAGCAGGACAATGGCAGGGTGGGAGCATTTATTTAGGGCTTTTTCCCCACGACATAGGTCATCATATGGGGGCAAAACTTCTGTTCTGAGCCAACCAGAGATTTTAACATTTCAATTTGAGCTCAGGAACCCTAAATGCCCCATTACCCACCTTGCCCCAGCTTAATCAGAAAACAATCACAGTCCGGAGACCATGTATATCTTCAGGACTTGTTTTACTGAAGCTACCACAGGATCTGGTTGTCCTTACTCAGCCAGAGATTAACCATATCCCCAAACAACCTCATTTCGCTTAATAACCTATCATTGCCTTAGCAGCCATGGATGTATTGAACCTTCTCTGACAGTATTCAGACTTTCAGTTGCCACTAACTCTAGTCTAAAAGGTTCTGTGTATTTACTTCCCACAGGGTAAAGTAGACCTGACATTCATTTGCCTGAAGTTTGTTCCTTTCAGTCTCGTACGGTGTGTGTGTAGGGGGGAAACACTTGTTATAGCATAACAGGGCCAGATGAACAAGGTCATTTTTTCTTTCCTTCCGCCTTGCTAGTTTGTGACTTTGGCCACATATTCTTGAGGACTGGCCCTTACCTGGTCAATATTTTAGGCCCAGCAGCCTGTGATCTCTGGAGCATGAGAAAGCACTCTCTATATGATTTTTTCAGTGCTTTGCAGTCAAGGCAGGGGGTTCCCCTGGGCAGAAGCTGTGGGGTTGATCAGGTAAAGGCGAGCTGCCTCTGGGATATTGTCCCCTTCAGCTGAAAGACTGCAAGAAGCACTTCACATTTGGGGGAAGGGCAAACGTAGATGGACGCTGTCACCGTGCAAGTCCCAGTGGTAGCTGAATGGAGCCAACATTCTGGAGCTAAGAATAGTGAGACCTCATTTGGGCTTAGTGTATTAACACATTTCATACTACATTTCTTAAAGGGCTGCTCTGTAGAATGGCATTTTTAGTCATCTTTGGAGCTTGCTCTTAAAAAAACTCCTTTCTTATTTCTTTTTAAAATAACCTTCTGTGCTGTTGAACTTGAAAAGGTTGTCAGATGGAAGAGTTTGTGTGCTTTCATCTTAGCTAAAATAACGTAAAGATGAAAGCATCTAATACTTATATTTACAGAATACCTGAAGCGATATAATTCAGGGGATTCAGTGATATCTGAGCTGCTATTGGCGATGCAGTGCTGGCCCGATGCAGGCTGTATGCATGCCAGGGTAAAATGAATAGTCCTCTGGCTCTAATCAATTTGCTCCACTCAAACAATTGGCAGTTGTATTATCAAGCAACTGGCAATTTCCTCTGCTTTACCAAGTTTTCAAAAAACATATAACTGAGCACTGACTACAAGGATAAATATTAATAATCAAAGAAATGCCATCTGCTGCAGTAGCCACTGCTGGGGACAGCAGAAGTCCCTAGGGAATTTGGCATTCGCCTCATTTGGCTGACCCTTCCCCTATCACTTCCCTGCCCTCTTGTTCTCTCTCTTCTGGAGTGGGAACAACATTTTAAAATACAGTAGAATAAACTATATTTTTAAATCTTTTCAATAAAGCCCAAATTAGTCAACAGCCATTGCACAAGTTAACTAATATAATCTTGTAGTGCTTGCTTTATGACTATGTTTGAAAAAGTGTGAGCTTTAGTTATGTCACTGGCTCCGTGACTTTGAGTTCTTTCTTCTCTAAATCTCTTTTATACTATTACTATTAGGTCACATTAAGATGTTGGACCACATAGCCTTTAAGGTCTTTTATGTCTACGGTAGTCTATATTTCTATCAGCAGTGGGTTTTTTGTAAACATCTTTTGAGATTCAATGTATATAGCCTCAGAACATCTAACTTTACATACTTTGCAATCACACTTCAAGATTTTCAGTTTTTTTTTTTTTTTTTTTTTTTTTTTTTTTTTTTTTTTTTTTTTTTTTTTTTTTTTTTTTTTTTTTTTTTTTTTTTTTTTTTTTTTTTTTTTTTTTTTTTTTTTTTTTTTTTTTTTTTTTTTTTTTTTTTTTTTTTTTTTTTTTTTTTTTTTTTTTTTTTTTTTTTTTTTTTTTTTTTTTTTTTTTTTTTT
>PVJA010054401.1:0-11597 GCA_004027025.1 Myocastor coypus
AAAAAAAAAAAAAAAAAAAAAAAAAAAAAAAAAAAAAAAAAAAAAAAAAAAAAAAAAAAAAAAAAAAAAAAAAAAAAAAAAAAAAAAAAAAAAAAAAAAAAAAAAAAAAAAAAAAAAAAAAAAAAAAAAAAAAAAAAAAAAAAAAAAAAAAAAAAAAAAAAAAAAAAAAAGAATCTAAATAATCCCCTGCATGCTATTGAATCATAGTGGAATTAAATTAGAAAACAGCAAAATAAACCACAGAAATTACATAAACACATGGAGACTTAACTATGTGAATAATTAATGGATCACAAAAGAAACCAGGGAAGAAATTAAAAACTTCTTAGAATCAAATGACAATGGGAGCACAACATGCCAAAATTTATAGGATATAATGAAAACAGCTCTTTGAGGAAGTTTATAGCTATGAATGTACATATGAAAAGAATTGGACAGGGGCCAGATGTGGCAAACACCTGTAATCCCAGCACTTGGGAGGCTGAGGCAGGAGGATTGTTGTAAATTTGAGACTAGCCTGGGCTATAAAAGTGAGCTCAAGGCCAGCCTAAACTGCATAGCAAGACTCTGTCTTAAAAAGACAAACACACACACACACACACACAAAAAAAAAAACCAATTGGATTATCTCTAATAAATAATCTAATGATCTATCTCAGAGTCAAAACACAGAAAAAAAACCCAACAACAACAACAACAATAACAAAAAACCCAAGAGCAACCCGCAACCCACAACCCACTTCTGAAGTTAACAAAAGGAAGAAATTGTAAAGATCAGGGCAGTGAATTGATACCTCTCAGAAGAAGTACAAATGGGCAGTACATAAAGAAATACTCAACCTTTCTGGCCAGTCAAGAGATGCAAATTAAAACAATACTGAGATTATGTCTTACCCCCCAAAGAATGACTATCAGTAAGAAATTAATAACAAATGCTGAAGAGGCTGTAGAGGAAAGAAATTCTACATTATTGATGGCAATGGAAACTAAAGCAACCTAAACAGATGGATCACTGCAAGTCCAATCTACACAGTGAGACCCCGAACACCCTGTAGGCCCTTCCTAAAAATGCAAAATGTACAGAGTAGAATACTACTCTGCCACAAAGGATAGAGTCATTTGTAGGAAAAGGGCTAATCGGATATAGAAAATTAAATATTGCAGGGCTTTTCTTTTTTTTTTTTTTTAATGTATTTGGTACAGGATCTACAGGTGTTTAGGATCTCACTATGTAGATTGGACCCACAGTGATTCTCCTGTTTTCAGCCTCCCAAGAGCTGGGATTCCAGGCGCACATCACCACTCCGTCTCGATCACCATCTCAGTGCACCTAGGGGGCAGAATCAAATCCTGGCTGCTAAGCTCTACCTAAGCAGGTGGTTTAGTCTGCTGAGCTATTTGGCTGGGCCTGCGTGGCTTTTCTTACATAAGAAACTCAAAGTATAGATGATTTAAAGAGAAAAATAAAAGCAATGATTGGGAACAGGGAAGACCTCTTGCAGATGGAAAAGGGATGCAGGGATGAAGGGAGAGTACAGAAGGGGAGAAGGGGAAGAACAAAGGACAAAAACATGGCATGTATGTGTGCGAACTCCGTGTGATGAAGGCAAACATGGACTTGTAAGAAACTGGCTGAAGACACAAAAATAAATTGCAGTCGTTCTCAGGTGTTCATTGCCTGCTCATTTTACTTAATATATTACAAACCATTTTCCACAGCAATGTCTATGTTCTTTAATTTATTAGAGTATTAAATTTTAGGTTTTAATGTATGAGATTAATTCCCCAATTGTATATGTTTTAGCAACCATGTTATAATCTCACCTGAGAAAAATATTAAAAAGTCACATAAAACCTGGGAGAGTGTGATAATTAGCTTACAATTGCATGGTTTCCTTCTTAATCAGTGGATCTTATTTAATATTTCAGAATTCATTTTCTTAAGTCACTAACAAATGCACATTTGTTTTATTACAGTCCCAAACAAGGAGACAGCTCAACCAAGGCGACGGCACCATCCGATCCCAGTCATTCATTTTTCAGTAGGTCTTTGTGCCAAAGAGCACTGGCTCGTGAGCAATGTGGGGAGATGCCCAATGCCAATCCCTGGCAGGCTTAGGCAACAGCTGAGAAGAGCAGCCTCGGCTTGGGACCCACGTTATGTGGCTGTAGAGCCACGGAGCCCCACTTCCTCCCACGATGCCACCTCCATTGCTGCTGCTGCTGCCTCCGCCAGGGTCTGTGGGCTTAGAACAGGAAGGGAAAGGATGGCATCTGTGTGGCATCCCAGACCATGTACATTTGTCACCTCGACCCACTCTCAGTTGCTTGGTCAGGTCCTTTGCCTCTGGCTGTGACAACAGGAAAAAGTTCTAGGAGACTTAGGATGGACACTCCTCACAATGCAAACCCAGTAGCAAGCACTGCAGACTTGGATTGTTCATTGGTTGCTTTTTTTATATATACAAAAGTTTCCAAAACTAAAATAGAAAATGTTTGCCATAATTATTTTCTCCTTTTAAAAGTCTTTGAAATTTAATGGTCCTCTTCTTCTAATAAAACTAAAAATGAATGTGCCATGAGTAAGCCAAAAAAAGGGAAACAAAGGCAGAGTCTTTAGGACAACTCTGGCAACCATTTGGGGAGAAATGTCTCAGACAGGAAACATAACCTGGGGAAACAAAACGTAACTTGTCATTTAATAATAGTGACTACAACGATTACTGTTGCAGCTATAATAATCATAGGGCATCCATAAGCACTAAGGCACCCTTAGCCAGCATTTCTCCACTGCACTGAAGGAGATTTCTCTACGAGTGATTGCAACCCCACCCCCAGAAGGAGCTGTGCAGGATTCACCCTCTAGCACTCTGCACCTTATTGAAGGACAGCTTATATTGTCACTCAGGGAGTAACACTAAATCCCCGTATCATAGACAACATCATAGTGCAGCTTCACATTGGAATAAGAGTAAAATGGTAATACACAGGTGCCTAGAGTGTGTCAATGTCAATAGATCCTAGCTTCTTGTTATCTTTGTAATAGCTCCCATTGAGATAGATCCTGGAAGGGAGCAAAAATAGAGAAAGAATCGGAAAACGGTGGTCCCAAGAAGCGTCTTGTTATGTGAGTGCTGGCTGGCTGGACATCTGAAGTTGAGGCTACAGCACATTCAATAAAGTTTGCTGTCCATCGTACACAGGATAAGGCCAATCTCAAGTGAAAATGCACTGCATCAAGCTTGCAGAGTCAGAATCACCATTGTGTCCTCACTAAAGTGCTTTGGTTCCATTTTCTTAGAAACAAGGGTGTTTCTCTGTATATGTAATATTAACTTTTTGTAAAACATGTTTATTTATAGTCTTCAGTTTTATTAAAAAGAACATGACTTTTGCTGTGTGGTATTCTATTATTAGAACATGTTTCAGAATTTGACGGGGAAACAAGTGCTTTGACGCATCAGCACAGGGACGAGCATGGCCATGCAGGGTGGAAGACGATGGACTCAGGCAGTTCAGGGTGGGATGAGGACAGAGGGCACGTGTGAGGTGCTGCCAGGGCCTCATGCAGGACAGAGCCACAGGCTGCTGGAGGCTACGGCTATCACACATTGTTCCCCAGGCCCCTAGGACCAGCTGAGCTCCACCTGCACTCCAAGGGATAGGGCCTGAGCGTGGCCCCCATCCACTACAGGCGATGCTGTACCAGCGCCAATGGGAGCTGGAGGTCCTGCCTAGCCTCTGCAGGAGTGGGCGCTGTCCACAAAGCTTCAGTGTCCTGAGGAGGGGCAAGTCAGGTGACTTAGGCTCCCTCTGTGGCCAAGACCAGACAAGGGGGCTCTGCCTTCCTCACCTCTCTCATATACTGTCCCTGCCCTGTCTCCGCCCTGTCTCCCTGGAGCTAATTTGGAGGTGCAGTGCCAGACAGGGACTCAGTGCTGGACCCCTCAGTCAGTATGATGGCCTGGCTCTGGCTTCATGCAGTTTCCAAAATCATCAGTGGTAGAGACCAGATTTGCTCTCTTAAAAATAACTTGTCTCATAGACTTTTATAAAATTCCATTGAGATAATTAGATAAATGAGATTAAAAATGCAATATTCATGTTGGGCATCGTGGCATGGGCCTATCATTCCAGGTGCTCTGGAGGCTGAGGCAGGAGGACCTTGAATTTGAGAGTAGTATGGGGAATCTAGCAAGATTGTGTCTCACATATATGGTGAACTGTAATTCTCTGTGTTGTTATAAAATTTTTCTTTTTTTTTTTTTAATTATTTTTCTTGTTTCAGAACCCTTGTTTATTCACTCATTTTTATGGCCGGCTCAGACCGCCCCGAAGGCAGGGCTGGCGCAGCATGTGGTGCCAGGGATCGAACCGCGGTCACCGAAGCCACCCAAGCTTTCCCAAGCAGGCGCTTTAGACCACTGAGCCATCCTGCCGGCCCCTAAAATTTTTCTTATAAGGCAAAAAAAAGTGGAAAAATTTAAGAGGGCTGGGCAAGGGGCCTAATGAGCCTCCACCCATGGGTCTGACTCTCAGGACAGTAACAAAAATCACTACCCCAATTCTTTTTCTCAGATTCAATAGTTATACAAAGATGGTATAGGGCTTCAGTATGTAGGCTGGCCTGGATCTCATTAAGTTGCCCAGGCTGGATGTGAACTTGTGACCCTCCTGCCTCAGCCTCCAGAGTGCTAGGATTACAGATATGTACCCCTGGTTAAAATGTCATGAGTTTCAAAGCACTCACTCCCACCTTCTTGAGTATCCAGTTAACACCCTAGGTGTAGAAGGGCACAGTTTGTGGGCCATACACAGAGGAGCACAGACCCAGCTGACTCTTCGGCCATTCCCGAAGGGATGCACCTGAGGGAAAGGAGGTTTGGTCAGTGATGTAGACATCACCTAAGGTAAAAAGGACCAAAGTGAGCACTCTGATGTCGTGCCACAGAGCCTATATAAGAAATGGAAGGACTGAAAAAAACAACAAATACTGGCAAGCTTGTAAGGAAAGGAGCCATTCAGTTCTCTGGTTGGGAATGTAAACTAGTAAAACCACTATGGAAATACATAAGGAGACTTGTCAAAAAGAGAAGACAGAGGGTCACCCAGATAGCTCAGAGAATTAAAACACCTGCTTAAGCAGATACAGGGGCCAGGGTGCAATCCCCAGCATGTTGTGCCAGTCCCACCCCCAGGGCACATGGAGACAGTGATTGAGACTGGGTGTGGTTGCACACAACTGTAATTCTAGTCAAAAACAGGGCAATTGCCATGAATGAACACTTGCTGGAAGGAAACATGGTCAGTATGTGAAAAATATGTTCAACATTTTTGGCCAACAGAGAAATGCAAATCAAACAATGTTGAAATTCAACTTACTCCAGGAGAAACTGCTGTCCTCAAGGAATGAAGAAAAACAGCAAATAATGGCATGTTTGTGGGGAAAGGAGGCATTCTACTTTCTGGCTGGGAATGTAAATTAGTAAAAGCACTACAGTAAGGAGACTCATCAAAAAGAAGAGGGGAACCAGCTATACCCATTCTCAATATCTTCCTCCAAAAGTTAAAGACATATTACAGCATACATGCCTAGCCATGTTCCTAAGCTCCCCAAAGCACAATTGCTAAGTCCTAGAAACAACCTGTCTACCAACAGATGGACAAATAAAATGTATTCATAGGCAATGAAGCACTACTCAGCCACAAGGGATATTTAGGCCATTTGTAGGAAAATGGCTGTGCCTTGAAACCATCATTATGCTAAGAGAAATGAATGAGACACAGGTAAAAAAAAGCAGCATGGTTTCTCTTTTATGAGAAACTCAAGTATAAATAAAGAGTAAAATAAAATATGAAACAGGGAGGCAGAACTTTTGCAGATGGGAAGGGCATGTAGGGATAGAGGAAGAGGGGAGTAAGAAGTTAAAATGATTAAGATGTGATAAACATATTCACCAACTCCCCACAATGTATGTTTTGTAAACAGGTACTAATATCTTAAAAAGACAAAAAACAAACAAACAAACAAACAAAAATCCACAGGTGTGAGGACTGACCAAATAGCTCAGCAGATTAAAGCACCTGCAAGCAGGCACAAGGAGTCGGGGCTTTGATCCCTGGGCCTGCCATGCCGGCCTGCCCCTGGGATAGGCTGAGACTGGCCATGGTGGCACACGCCTGTACTCCCAGCTCTTGGGAGCTATAAACAGTCTTATCGCTATGAGTCTGCTCTATTAAGGAGACACTGAACACCCGGCAGATATTTTCCTAAAAAAAAAAAAAAGCCAGGTGTGGTGGTGTAAACCTATATTCCCAGGACTTTAAAAGCTAAGGCGGGGGATTCCTGAGTTCAAGCCAGCTTGAGCTACAAAAAGAGACCCTGTGACAAAGAGCCAAAAAAAACCAAACCAAATCAAAAGAAAAATACTCATGCTCCTTACCACATCCCCTATACCTCCTTCAGGAGATGCAGCGATTAAGGTAGTCATGGAGCCCAATGCCCTGCCATGGTTGGCTCTGTACTTGAGTCATTACTGTACTGACTGGGCTGAAGGGTCCCCATGACCACAGAAGCTAGGCTGCTGCAGCACAGCACTGAGAGGCGTATGGACAGCATGTCAGGCCGGAAGTCCTCATACCACCAGCTTCCCTGACTCAGGTTAGCAGAAACTACAAAGCCTGACTCAGGAAGGTAATGAATGGCTCAGACTCCCAGGAATGAAGCTGTGGATTATGGCACCAGGAAAACCACAAATAACCAGTGAGCTACCAAGGACAGAGGTGATGCTGAGTGGGCCAGCTCTCAACACTGGGCCAACAAGGCAAGGACTCGGGTCTAACAGCCATCTGCATCCTCACGTGTGTACAAATATAGACATGTCCACGTGTATCTGCTGCATAGATCCTCTTTTCCTTCCTTTTCTTCTCCCCTCACTAACAGAATTAATAGGAATTACATTGGTGTCCAAGTACAGGATAGTAGGAAGTGGACACAACATCGAAGGCTTCATTGGCCTCTAGGCATTGGGTAGCAGCTTCTGTGCAAGTGTCCTGAGGAAGATCCTTGGTTGGATGTAGGACTGTGGTCCACATAGGGATGCAGCACAAACTATTTTTACTTGAGAGACTAAAACATGATTTAAGGGATATATACAGATGCTAAGCTGACAGGGGGTCATGAAGGTAGTGTTTCTCCTCTTGTCAAGGGTATGATACCCAGTAAATCAAACATGAAGCCAAGAGTTGCTATAAAGAACTTCATGGGTATCTGGTACCTACAGTCCTTTGAATTGAGTGAAAGATTACCCTTCATATTGTGAGCAGGACTCAGCCAATCAATCAGCTGCAAGGTTGTAAGAGCAAAGCCACTTCCAAAAAGAAATCTTACCTAACAACTACAGATGGAGCCAGTGTATTTGTAAGCCTTTGAAAAGGTCCACAAAGTTTGTACCAGCAAATTCCAGCAGCAGACCAACTCACTGAAATATATATCCTGCTGGTTCTGCTTCTCTGAAGACTGTCACAACCTTCTTTCCAAAGACCACATCACTTTGTTTTTTGAAGTAGTTGAGCTAATTTATTTTTAAAGTTAGGATGAAAAAGTCAGAAAGCAAAGTTTGTAATGAGGGTTCACTCTGGGAAGGCCTTTGCTCTGTAGTCAGTTTCTGTGTTTCAGGCAGCCTAAGACACATGAATAAATCTAAGTTCAGTGTATAAAGGTAGCTTTTCTTCCCACAACACGTGGCATGCTAACAGTCTCAAACCATGCTTTCTTTCAGTGTACATTACATTTGGAGATCATTTCATCTCAGAACTTGAGGTTTTTCAGAGGTTCTGAAGAGGCACTTTGTTTTTCAGGTGGGCAAATGGCTAGACCAAAGGTTACATGTATCAGAAAGCTTGACAGAGACTACAGAGTTATTTGTCAAAACAGACCTCTACCTAGAGTGAAATATCTGAAGTGAAAGCAGCCTCATTAACACTTATTTCAGAAATAACAAGTATAAACTTGTAGAGTTTGGGAAACCAGAAAATAGAATCCACCTACACAGGGTGGACATGTTTTCTAATCTTCTGATGGTTCTAAATTTCAAAGAATATTTCTGCAAAGTAAGTAATTGTGTACATTCTGCTAGTCAGATAAATTTCTAGACCTGGGGTGCTCCCCACTCACTTGGGAACCCACCTGGATATCCAGAAGTAAAATCCAGTTTTTAAATGCAATAAAAACTCCAAGCCAGGCGTGGTGGTGCACGCCTGTAATCCCAGTACTCAGGAGGCTGAGGCAGGAGGATCGGTGAGAGTTTGAGACCAGCCTAGGCTACAAAACTGAGCTCAAGGCCAGCCTGAACTGCATAATGAGAACCTGTCTCAAAAAGACAAAAAAAAAAAAAAGCAATAAAAAACTTTTTCCTTTCAGTTTGTGATTTCACTCCTTGACGGCAAATTTGGTTTGTATGACATCACTGCAAGTCCCAATGACATCTGAGATTAATGGTGTGCACTGGCCTTCAGAGATGTGGACTTAGGGAAGTATCTTACACTGAGGATTTCTGAGTGAACATTGTGAACATTATCAAATTCCAAACAGTCACACAGATAGAGCCAATAAATGAATGTGGCACAATCCTTTTATGGATATCCACTAGACTGACTCTTAAGAGTCCACACAGGACAAATGCAAAAGAACCATTTTCTCTAGTACCCAATTCCTTTAAAGCTTACATGCCTAGAAACTTGTTAAAAGAGCCCGAGTTCCTAGTAGTCATTTTAAAGACACAGAGTCTCATGTGATAGGTGGCTCTAACGAGCTGAGCAATTCCTATGCTGTATATAGTTAGTTCTGGTTCAAGGGGGCATGTGACCACCCACTGAGCCTCTCCAGAAAGCTAGTTCTTCTTACTCCTAGTAAAAAGTTCAAGGACTAGGAAAGATAGCTTGGTGGTCTAAGCACCTAACTAGCATGTGCAAGGACCCAGGTTCAGCCCACTACTGCATGCCATGCTGGCCCCAGAGCTGCAGGCATAGTAGCACATGCCTATAATCCCAATGCTGGGCAAGCTGAGACAGACTGACAGCAAGTCTGAACTGTGTAGCAAGACCCTACGCCAAATGAAGATTTAAAAAAACAAAAACTGGGCCTGGCGGGATGGTTCAGTGGTCTAAAGCGCCTGCTTGGGAAAGCTTAGGCGGCTTCAGGGACCGCGGTTCAATCCCCAGCACCACATGCTGCGCCAGCCCTGCCCTCAGGGTGGACTGAGCTGGCCATAAAAATGAGTGAATAAACAAAGGTTGTGAAACAAAAAATACATAAATAAATAAAATGAAAAATTCTTAAAAAAAATAAATAAAAATAAAAAAACAAAAACTTCAGAAGAGCCTAGTATTAGAACTGCTAGACCAAAGGCCACATGTATCTATCAGAAAGCTTGGCAAGACTATAGGATTGTTATATGTAAAGGGTATGATTCATTAGAATAAATTATACTAAAAATTGAGAGTAAAATAAAGCTTATACCATCTATCAAACAATCCTTCCCCATTAACTTACGATACCATTCTTCTATTGTAATTCATTTGTGTATGACCCAGAAAAGTCAGTTTCTGGGTTATACCCATAGTTTTACACTACCTTTTATGGTTTTTAGCAATTTCTTGTCTTTTTATGTATTTGGTACAGTTTCATTACGCAGCTTGAATTCACAGTGATCCTCCTGCATCAGCCTCTCCAGCACTCAGATTATAGGTGTGTGCCACCATGCCTACCTGGTCTGGGTGGTCAGCTCAGCACACCTGGGGGCAGGGCCAGAGCAGCATGTGGTGCCTAGGATGGGACCCTGGTCCCTGTGCTTGCCTAAGCAGGTGCTTAGTCTGCTATCTCATTGGCCCTAGTTTTCAGCAATTTTCATATGTGCTAATTTTTCCAGATAGACTGTAAAATAATCTATTTTACCTCTCAGAACAAAATAAAATAGTACCAATATTGGAAAAGCAAAGATTATGTATTTCCAGTTATTAAAGTTTTTCCTGGAATTTCTAGATATATAATTATTATCTATAAATAAAAACAGGCATTTTATTTCTAAGATACCTTGTTTCACATACCATTTCATTAGAAAAACGTTTGTGGACATTAAGCAATAATTTAGGTAACAAGAATCCCATATTTTAGTAGTAATGTCTAGTATTTCATTAGGTCAGAGCAATTAACTATACATAGTGCTCTACAGGTAAATCACTCTTTGTTTCCTATGCACAGGCTTTTCTCTCACTGATGTTCAGAGCCCCAGGTGTGGCTGTACATCACCTGCCTGCAGCTTCATTGGAGCACTGTTCTTACCTCAGTGGGGCTTCTCTGTTCTGCACGGTGGTAGTCCTGGTGACTGGGAAAGGTGCTGGGTCCCTATGTGTACAAATACAGAGATGAGACAGAAGCCCAATTAATTTCCCAAGAAGCAGGGAACAATAAACAAGAGCCCAAGGAGGGCTGCTGTTACTTGTAAATCCCAGAAAGCTGGGATTTAAGGCTGTAGATAACAGTTTCTCCTGCAGGTGCTCTATTTTTTGATCTCTTGCTTGTCATGTTAATGGTTGTCTTCGTGTTATCAGTTAGCATTTGTGTGAACGTAGTGTTAGGCACATGGTAAAAGATATGGTGATTTGTAGACAGTACTCGTTAAAGTAGTTGTGCACATTCCTTAGCCAGTTTTTAGCCCTCAATACAAGTGAGATGTTCTAAGGCTCTAAACTCACTTGGAGAGAGACTATTCTCAGTGAGACCTCTGAAGCTATATTCATTGAGTCTTCCTGTGGTTTCTTTGGGCACCAACTCATAACATACAACACTTATGAACCTACTTATATGAATGATAAGATGTTGAAGAACAGATGAGGAAATGATAACCTGAGTGATGGGCAGTATTCCTGAACCTGCATAGGATCCTTGAGAACGGAAGTATTTCTGTCATGGAAAAGGTCCACCTTCTTTATGATAACAGCAAGTAAAAATAATCTCCAACCCAAACCAGTACCCACAAGGCACATACAGTTATTTGTGGGATGGAAAGAACAATTCAGTTAAGTATAGTCTTCATAAACTTTTGGAAGAAATGTGAGGGAAAAAAAACTTACATAGTACTTAGACTATATTTTTAAAAATTTATTTTATTCATATTCATATATGAAAAACATGGCTATACTATGTTTACATATATCCTTATATTGGAAACAATTCAGTTTCAAATCATATTTAAATTTTATAAAGAACACACAAACATTAAACACTGATTGGTTATAGAAAGCAGAATAGGAAGAAAACCATAAGGTACAATTTTTCTTTTATTAAAGAGCAGCATCTTCTGAGAAGAACCAACCGAATTAGTAATATTCACCCATGTTGCAAAATAATATGTACAAAGGAAAGTTAGTGATTGTACTGATTTTATTACCTTTACTACACCATTTTTATCTTCCTTACACTCCATTCAAAAAAAAGCATGATATGAAGAAAAGGATGTCCTTATTTGTCCTTGCCATGCAAAGGCCTGGAAGCACTGGACAAAGTGAGCATGGTCGCTCACTTGGATCATGTACAA
>PVJA010054402.1:0-11590 GCA_004027025.1 Myocastor coypus
AAAAAAAAAAAAAAAAAAATTGGAAGGAATAAAATCCTTTTTATAATCAATATGCATATTTCATAACTTTGTTTTTTCTGTAATCTAATTAGACCTTAGATTTGTTTGGTCAGTTCCTTGAAGAGGCCTCAGGTTGGATCAAGCTTCATTGCAGTTAACTTCTTTAAATCTGGCTTTATGGTGCAGTCTGACAGTACACGCTGGTACTCAAATAGGTTGTTTAGTATTTTCTGAAAAAGCACAAGCATACCCTTTGCCCCGAGTTAGTAGTGGACTGAGTTCCTTTAATAGTCCGGTGTGGGGCCCGGCGGGATGGCTCAATGGTCTGGGGCGCCTGCTTGGGGAAGCTTGGGCGGCTTCAGGGACCACGGTTCGATCCCCAGCACCACATGCTGCGCCAGCCCTGACCTCGGGGCGGGCTGAGCCAGCCATAAAAATGAGTGAATAAACAAAGGTTCTGAAACAAGAATAAAAATAATAAATAAAATTTAAAAATTTACAAAAAAAATAGTCTGGTGTGGAATTCTCTCTTAAGGACCTTTTTTAGCTCTTTTTTTTTTTTTTTCTTACCTGGTTTGTCTTTAGGCTGCTGTAAACGTTTAAAAATTTCATAGTATATACTGACAAGTGAAGTTGGCAGGATTGCTCTCCTTTTGCTTTAATAGAGCTTTGATAGTATGGTGAGATTTTTAGGAAGTCATACATTTTTTTTAATTTTTAACTTATTTGAAGGATAATGACAGTCTATAGTACCAGAGGAATTAGTCCAAAATCAAGATAGAGCCAATTAATATTACCAAATAAAGTCTGAAAGTCATCAATAGTTGATTTGAACAGTTTGAAGCACAAAATATCTTTGTTGCATAAATTGACTCAAATATGTAAAAGTTATCATAGCTTAAACCCCGTTGGAGGCCACCACTAGGTGGAGAGATATGTAATTAGGGTCTCACAAGACAAAGAGCAATAAAACAAAGCCCAGGGACAGCAGTGGCTTGAGAATCCTAAAAAGCTGAGATTCAAGGCTTTCCATTAGCAGTCTCTTCCCTTGCTTGAAACCTTTATAATTAGCATTTGTGTTAACCTAGCATTAGGCAAATGGAGGTCAGAGATTGTGACATTTCTTTACCAAAGCGATTCTGCACCTGAATGCATTCCTTGACCCCAACCAAAAGTGGGTTGGGGCTCACTTCCAGAGAGACAAGTCTCAGTGAGACCTCTGAGCTAAATTCATCAGGTCTCTGCTTGGGAAAGCTTGGGTGGCTTCAGGGACCACGGTTCGATCCCCGGCACCACATGCTGCGCCAGCCCTCCCTCGGGGTGGGCTGAGCCAGCCATAGAAATGAATGAATAAACAAAGGTTCTGAAACAAGAAAAAATAAATAAATAAATAAAAAATAATAAATACATAAATTCATCAGGTCTTCTTTCTTTTGACACAGACACTGACACAGAACATTACAACAACTAGGCCTTTATTAGTTAAATGGAATGTCAAAATCAAGCAACTGTTTAAACCTTTCAGTGTTATTTTACATTTGTTTATAAAATATCAAAGCCTTATCTTATTTTTACTTTGAGACAGGGTCTCCATATGCAGTTCAGGCTGGCCTTGAGCTCACTTCTGTAGCCCGAGGCTGGTCTCAAACTCACATTGATCCTCCTGCCTCAGCTTCCCGAGTAGCTGGGACTACAGGCACACGCCACCACGCCCAGCCACAAGTCTCTATTTAAATGACATTTTTAATTTAGGACAGTTTTAAGCAACCACACTTAACTAAGAATTAAAAGAATTTTATGTACTTTAGTAAACAACAGTTTGGTTGGATAGAATTATAACTTTATGATATATATATTTTTTTTATATAAACAGCATTGATTACACCAAACAAAACCTGATGCCCATTTAGCATTAGGGCCTTTTTTGGCTGACATTACTTTAAAGGTGTGGCTAACAGCAGCTTAATGGTCTTAGCATCTATGAAGGATTTTCTTGAGCCCACATCCTCCTAAAGCTTTAAGGGAACTGTGTTCCTGTAGCCAAGGCCTCTATGAGTAGTCACTGTGTCTCCTGTCCCTCTGCTGGCAATAGGGCCAGGCAATGCAGCATCAGTTTAATATGCATAAAGAGAAGCAAGCAGTTAAGTTTTAAACTGAAAAGGTTTAGTAGTACATAACATAAATAATATTTTTCTTTTTTTTTTTTTAAGAATTTTATTTTATTTATTTTTTTCTTGTTTCAGAACCTTTATTTGTTTATTCACTCATTTTTATGGCCAGCTCAGCCTGCCCCAAGGGCAGGCAGGGCTGGCGCAGCATGTGGTGTGGGGGATCAAACCTTGGTCCCTGAAGCTACCCAAGCTTTCCCAAGCAGGCGCTTTAGACCACTGAGACCATCCCGCTGGGCCCCATATTTTTCTTTCATAATCACTATCAATAATTACCAAATAGCCGGGCGTGGTGGCTCATGCCTGTAATCCCAGCACTCGGGAGGCTGAGGCAGGAGGATTGGTGCGAGTTCGAGACCAGCCTGGGCTACAAAAGTGAGCTCAAGGCCAGCCTGAAATGCATAGTGAGACCCGGTCTCAAAAAGACAAAAAAAAACCTACCAAATGTACAAATATACCTTGGGCAATAATAGTACTCCTTTTATAATCTGAGCTATGATATCTTTTGGAATAGGGCTGAAAACTCTAATTTTAATTTTGTGAACTTTTTAAGCGGGGAGCAAAAGCGGATTTTCCACAGCCATTAGATCTAAAGCTGTGTTTCTGCTACTGGAGGTTACATGGAAAAGATATGCGATCCTGCATTTGATTGAAATTTGAGCTGGACAATGGAAACTGTGGGCATCCCATACTGATTATCTTTGGGCCCCTAGGTGATGGACCCCTTCTCCAGTTTCTTGGGAGATTTTAAGGGTTGGCCATTAAAGTTCGGAGCGGCATTCGTCAGCCCAGTGTTTACCTTTTCCACATCTCAGACAAGGTCCAGGAACAGTCTTGTTACTCTTACCTCTCTTTTTTCTTTTTACCTTGTCCTTTTTTTTTTTTTTTTTACAATTTTTCACACTTAAAACATTTGGTATGATTTTGCTTAAAAAAAGACTATAAGGCAGCTGCCAATAAATTAGTTTTGTATGGCAATATCCTCTAATGGGCGTATAACCTTTTAACATTCCAAATTAGGCTTTTCAAAAGACAAAGTTTGCAACAACATATTCCAAAGATCAAGTTGTCTGTTTTATCAATTATCTCCTTCAGTCTAGAGATAAAATCAACAAAGGGCTCATTTTTTAAAAATTTTATTTATGTTTTTCTTGTTTCAGAACCTTTATTTGTTTATTCACTCATTTTTATGGCCGGCTCAGCATGCACAGAGGGCAGGGCTGGCGCAGCATGTGGTGCTGGGGATCGAACCGCGGTCCCTGAAGCTGCCCACGCTTTCCCAAGCAGGCGCTTTAGACCACTGAGCCATCCTGCCAGGCCCCAAAGGGCTCATTTTGAGACTGTATTACTTTAGTAAAAGACTTTGGAGCTTCTCCCCCCTACCTTTTTTTTTCTTCTCCCATGCTCTGAGACAACATAAACATCTGAACAATGGCTATATCATCATACTGAAGTTGAGCGGAAATACCAAACCATGCGCCTGAGCCAGTAAGCTGGTCCACTGTTATAGCAACAGGCAGATTTTTCTGATTCCAAAATAGTATGGCACAGGCCGGGCGTGGTGGTGCATGCCTGTAATCCCAGCACTCAGGAGGCTGAGGCAGGAGGATCGGTGTGAGTTTGAGAGCAGCCTGGGCTACAAAAGTGTGCTCAAGGCCAGCCTGAACTGCATAGCGAGACCCTGTCTCAAAAATACAAAAAAAAGAAAAACCAAAATAGTATGGCACAATATTTATTTATTTTTATTTATTTATTTATTTTTAATTTTATTTATTTTTTTCTTGTTTCACAACCTTTGTTTATTCACTCATTTTTATGGCTGGCTCAGCCCGCCCAGAGGGCAGGGCTGGCACAGCATGTGGAGCCGGGGATCGAACCACAATCCCTGAAGCCGCCCAAGCTTTCCCAAGCAGGGCTTTAGACCACTGAGCCATCCTGCCGGGCCCCATGGCACAATATTTATTTGCTAATCCTTATATTAATCTAATCACATAGGTTGAATGTATACCATAGGCCTGCTTTAAATCTTTAATAACCTTGAATGCCAGAGGTTAGTGTTCCCACTGTACATAGCCCTAGGAAAACTGAGCATTTGGTGGATGTTTTTGAGCCACTACAGGAAAAATACCCAAAGGAGCAGAATAAGCTTTAGGATCTCCCTGTTGTCTCCCATTAGCATATCAAAATTTTAGTCCTCGCCAGCCTGAATGTTACATATGGTTGTGGCTCTGCAAATTTTTTATATATTTTGATTTCCATAGGAGATAGTCTCCTCCCAAAAGGGTGGGTCTGGCTAATGTATGCCAGTCCCCGGGGGTAAGCCAATTTTTAGCTCCCAAATCTAAAATGACTGTAGTATCTTTTATCAGTTTAAAATCGAAACCGGTATGATGATGTAAGGTCTCTCCCTCTGCGTCCATTGTTTCGGACACCGGGAATGCTCCTACTCTAATTCTAGCATTTAATCTTGTTGGCGGGAAAATTTGGCACCACCTGTGTGTGGCTTGTTAGTATGAGAAGTATCTAGTTTAGTTTTAGTTTCAGTTGTAGAATTTTTTAGGTCCTTGTGTTCCCTAGTAGCCTCTGGTTGTTTTTGATTTTTAATTGTTTTTGAATCACTGTTTTGGTGTCTCTTTTGTAATATATTTTCTCCCTTCTGAATTACATTGGCGACTACAGGATCAGAATGCTTTTAAGTTAAAATTTCATCTATTAAACTCTAACACAAAAAGGCAGTAACTGGCACCTTTTTGGGCCCAAATGTCTCATAATACTCCTTAAGGACATATTGTTTTTAATCCTTCTGTATTGATGGTTCCTTCATTAGGGAATTGAAACAAATCATTTATTTGAAATCTTTTATCTTAACCTTTACTCCTCATGTCTCTAAGGCTTTACTTAAACTCTTAACAAACGTCATACTCATTTAATGCTTGCCCCATACTGGGAAAGGGGGAGGGGGTGGCCGTTCCCTTACCAAGATTCTGGTGCTGTGGCAGGCAACCAGGAAGCACGGACCTCCACATTACTGAACTCGAGGGCCCTCCGGAGGGGCTCCATCGCTACACCCTTCATACCAGGGAAATCCACGTAGGGTGCCAGTCTGACCCGCACGTGGGTCAGCACATGGGTTCTCACGTGGGGAAGGAGCGGGAATTAAGACAAAGACAGGGCAAGAGACACGAGAAATGGAGACAATGGACAGGATTCTGATCAAGTCTCGTGGATTTTTTTTTTTGTTTTTTTTTTTTGTTTTTTGTCTTTTTGAGACAGGGTCTTGCTATGCAGTTGAGGCTGGCCTTGAGCTCAGTTTTGTAGCCCAGGCTGGTCTCGAACTCGCACCAATCCTCCTGCCTCAGCCTCCTGAGTGCTGGGATTACAGGCGTGAGCCACCAAGCCCCGCTAAGTCTTGTTTATTGAAGAAGTGAATGGGGTTTAAGTAAAGGTAGCAGGGGAAACTGGAATCTGCATCAGCGGTTACCTTGCAACCTGGGGAGGTCTTAAGACCCAAGGAATGCTCTTGTTTCAGCATTACAATAGAGAGGCTCTCACAAGGCGGCTCCCCACACAGGTAGGGCCAGGATGGGACATTTTCTGGAACTGAAATGAACATGTGTGCTGGAGAACAGAGGGCAGATTGTCCAGCGGAAGTCCAGCTGCGTTTCACAGAGAAGGGTGGGCTGCCCACCGAGAAGGAAGAGGGGAAGCCTGCTCAGGCAGAGTGAGGCATTACCGCACAGGGGAGAGGAGGGCGCTGAGGTCTGCTTGAAACCTGCAGGGCCTTGTGGCCAGGCTGCGGGTAGGAGTCGGCCTCACCGAGCCCTCCTGTGTCTACCTGTGGAAGCGACCCCCCAAGTCTGGCTTCGGGCCTTGCACTGGATTCCTTGGCCTTCTGATCTGGTCTCCACCCTGACCTTTTTGACATGGCCTCAGAGATGGAGGAGCCATCTTCCATCTTCTCTTCTGAACACTCTGGGCACAGAAATCTGCACTGCCCTGCCTGGGTGGTGGGACATGTGTGAGCAGCCGCCCGCCCCTAGATGTAAGCAGGGTGAGCAGGTGCTCAGCCAGGTGGTGGGCCCCAGAGTGGCTCTCGGGTGCTTCATGCCCTCTTCCTGCCACCCAGCCCCGGGCTTGGGAACAGTCTCAGAAGCAGCCTTAGAAACAGAGCCATCGGCTGAGCAGGGCAGGGGGCAGGGGAGGGGAGGTGGCATCGCAGCCTCAGCCCAGGCCAGCGTTGGGCCAGAGTGGGTGTTGATGACTTTTATCCCCCATAGTGGACCCCAACAAGGAGCGCTGTGAGGCAGTGAAGCTGAAAATTACAAAGTACCTGCGGCGGGCCGAGGAGATCTTCAACTGCCACCTGCAGCGGAGGCTGGGTAGCGGGTCCAGCCCTGATGCGGTGAGGGGACCCTTTGACAAGGGTGTGTGAGGGAGAGAGAGAGAGAGAGCGAGAGAGAGCGCGAGAGCAAGCATGCACGAGCGAGCGAGAGCACTGAGCCCCGCCCACCCACCCCCAGGGCAGGTGATGGGCAGGTACCAAGAGCTAAGTTAGCTATCCTTAGGGGTCCTCTGTCCTACACTCCAACCAGTCATTAATTTTCAGACCCCCTCATGACTCATCCCCAGGCCAGCCTCAGAGTGCTTTCCAAGTGTACACACACACACACACAAAGGGCAGCTCCTCACAACCTGGACGCACACTCACTGAAAGTCATTGATCTGCTCCTGCTGGCCTTGCATTTGGAGCATGCGCACGTGTGTGTGTGCACGCGCGCGCGTGCACCCAGGACCCTCCACAGGTGGCTTACCCGTAGGAGGGGCTGGGTTCCCCATGCACACACAGCCCCAGGAGGCAGCAGGGCTATGGGAGGCTCTGGCCTGAGGCTCATGGCCCTGTCTCCCTCCCTCCCTTGCAGGGGTTCAGCAGCCTGCGGCTCAGGCCCATCCGCACGTTGAGCTCAGCCCTGGAGCAGCTGAGGGACTGCCGCGTGATTGGGGTCCTCGACAAGGTGCATGCCCAGGCGCCTGTGGGTGTGTGGGAGGGTGCCACAGTAGCCTCTGCAGCCCTTCAGGTGGCAGGCAGGCAGAGGAGGGGGCCCCCTGCCCGGATGAGCTGCATCTAGGCTCCCTGCCTGCCCTGCTGCCCGCTGTCCCCGCCTCGCACTCTCGTGTGCCCTGGGCTGAAGCCTAGAGCCCCCTCCCACCAGGCACAGCGGGAGTCCTGTGGTAGGAGTGTGCTCATCCCCACAAGCCTGTGCTCTGGCGTGGGGCCGAGCTGTGACTGCAGGGAGACAGTGGGGGTCTAGGCAGGCCTCCCCTCAGAAGTGAGGCCTGGCCCAGGACGTAGCTCAGCAGCATAAATGCTTGGCAAGCGCCAGGTCCCAAGTTCGGTACCACCAAAGGGAAAAGAAAAATTATGAGGTCTAAGTTGGCTTTGGGAGCCCGCACTGGTGCCCGGCTGCCTCGGCTGTAGCCTTTCCGTTAATTCAGGCAGACAGGAAGAGGTGTGATTCCCTAGTCCCTTCTGAGGGTCAGAGGGACAAAAGCTCAAGCGAAAAGACCCTGCGTCAGGCTCTCTCCTCTGCCCCAGCCAAGGCCCCTGAGCAGCCCTAGAGCAGCTCTTCACGTTGACCCTTTGGCCCAGAGATCACCTGGAGAACGCCCCTGAGACGCAGGTGACGGCCATACGGCAGCCCCGTGCTGTCACAATGGCTAGGGCTGAGCCAGGAGCCTGATAGAACACCTGTGAAGTGACTTGGGTGGGTCCGGGGTGCCACAGAGGACACTAGTGTGTCTCCCCCACACAAGGGTGTGGTGCTCCTGCTGTGAGCTTTGGCGGGGTGGGACTCTGCCTCCAAGGGGGTCATGGGGGAAGAAAAATGAAGTAATTTTGGGGAGCGGTCTGGCCCATGTCAAGATGCTTGATGACTCCGTGCGGTGACAGGAGTCAGTGCAGGTTCCTGTTCCAGGCTGCGCTCTGGCACATGTCCCAGGTCCCCGGAGCAGGCCAGCCAGCTCCTCGCTGCTGTGTGGGCCCAGCCGCTCCACAGACGGGCCAGCAGGGAGAGACGGCATTCTCGAGTGAGCCCTGAGATGGCGTTAGGAAGGAGAAACAGGGAGCTTAAGCTGCATTATTCTCTTATTACAGGAGCTCAGAGCTTTTAGGGTCCAAGAACATATTGGGAGGATCTGTGGGGGAGGCTGTGGCACAGAATGCCCCAGATTTATGCCCAGGGCGCACATGCGCCACCAGTGAGGGGCCTGCATTACTCGAGGCTCGTGCAGATGGGGCAAGCACGCAGGAAGGCCATCCCTTGTCACTTGCTCGTAAGCTTGCCTTGGCTCATTTTCACCGTCTCTGTGGTACTCATGTGGACTCCAGGCCCCTCCTGAGATCCTGTTTCCTTTTCTGGTGTCATGCCCAAGCCAGTAACAGGGCTTTCTGCAAATTAGAGAAGGTGCTCGGGCCGCTGCACCTGTTCTGCTTGCTTGCTTGCTTTCTCTTGTGTATTTAGTAAGGGTCTATAAGGCCTACACAAATCAGACTTGTAGTGATCCTGTTTTCAGCCCCCCAAGTACTGGGATTACAAGCACGTGCCACCACGCCCTGTCTCAGCGCGCGCCAGGGGCAGGCTGGCACAGCTTGTGATGTTAGGGATCAAACCCAGTCCCTGCACTCTGCCTAAGCAGGCACATTAGTCTGCTGAGCTATCTGGCTAGCCCTTTTCTATTTCTTTTCTCTGGGTATTGGATTCAGGGAGGGCCTTCACACTGACTACATCCCCAGCCCCCCTTTTTTTGTCTTTTTGAGACAGGGTCTCAGTATACAGCTCAGGCTGGCTTTGAGCTCACTTTTGTAGCCCAGGCTGGTCTCGAACTCACACCAGTCCTCCTGCCTCAGCCTCCCAAGTGCTGGGATTATAGGCATGAGCCACCACACCTGGCTAGTCCCCAGCCCTTTTTATTTAATTTTTTATTTGAGATAGGGCCTTGCTAAGTCATTAAGTCACCCAGGCTGGGACTTGGGATCCTCCCGCCTCAGCCTTGCAGAATGCTAGGAGTACAGGTGTGTAGCACTATTCAGACCTACTGGGTCCTCTGCAGCTCTACCCCAGGCAGATTGGGGGGGGCAGTGCTGGCCCATGGCTTCCCTTAGGCCCATGAGGGAGAGCCGGGCTGCTCAGGACAGTCTGTTGTGCAGCTGTTGGGCTTGGCTGGCCTGGATACCGAGTCTCTAGGGACTGAAGAGGCTCTCCTGGGGGCGGGGGCTGGGGCAGCGGCAGCACAGAGCAGGCGCTGAGTGTTTCAGAGATTCAAAAGCAGACCTGGACCAGATACCCAGGTCAGTGTCCTCAGGGAGCCTGGGGCCTGGAAGATATCACCCCATCTCCACAGAGCCTCTTCCAGGAGCCAGGCTCTGGATTGGGCAAGAGAAAGAAAAAGTCATCCAAGTCACTTCTTTTTACTTTTTGGCTCAAATACAGGGGTGCTTTTTGGATTTTAGTTGTGACTAATATTTTTAAAAGTGCAAATTTCATATAAAAGTCCAGGCTTCCAGCTTCTTTTGAAAAGTCAGATTTCAAAGTCCCGGGTTTACATTCCCTTTGGCAGCAGGGGTCTGAGGAGGAGCTGCCTATTTCACCTGGGACACAGTCTCCCATCTCAGCTGGTCCCCTCCTGGCTCCATGCACCCACTTTGTCCTGCCCCACCCCCGGCCCTCAAATTTGAGAACCTGCTGGAAGCTTTTGGACTTGTTTGCAGGCTTAGACAATTTGGCCATCTTTGGGGTTTTTTTTTTTTGTTGTTGTTTTGTTTTTTTTGTCTTTTTGAGACAGGGTCTCACTATGCAGTTGAGGCTGGCCTTGAGCTCACTTTTGTAGCCCAGGCTGGTTTCGAACTCACACCGATCCTCCTGCCTCAGCCTCCCGAGTGCTGGGATTATAGGTGTGCGCCACCACGCCTGGCTATATTTTGGCCATCTTTGAAGAAAGGATTTTATTAATTGTTTCACCAAAGTTTTAAATGTCTCTAAGTCCAATTGCTTAGTGATTTTTTTCTTGAATGTCCCCAGCACTGAGGAGGCTGAAGCAAGTTCAGTCAGGAGTTCAAGACCAGCCTGGGCTGCAGAGTGAGTTCCAGGCCAGCCTGAACTACATAGTGAAACCCTGTCTCAAAAAGACGTAAATACTAAAAAAGGCATAAATTGTAAGGCTCACCTGACAATTTGTGATGAAATGCTGCCACCCCTCGAGCATGAAGTTGTTGTGGCCACCGGGGGAGAGGCCACGGAGTGCTGTGCTGCCTCACATGAAGTTCTCATGGCCACCAGGGGAGAGGCCACGTAGCGCTGTGCTGCCTGACAGCATTACTAATCCCGTAAGGCTCTTTGTGTTAAGCATTCTGTGGGTCTGAGGAGACAGCACAGAGGTACAAGCGCCTGGTCCCTGGTGCCGTGCCAGCTCCGAAACCCTGGGCACACCATGCCAGCCCCGAAAGAGGGCATGATGGTGCATTCCTGTAATCCCAGCACTGAGGAAGCTGAGACAGGACAATTACTACAAGTGTGAACCTTGTAATGGGACCCTGTATCAAATTTTAAAAAGTAGTATTCTCTGGAAGTGGGGTGTGTAGCGCACGCCTATAACCTCAGCGGTTGGGGTAGGTGAGACAAGGGGAGGCCAGCCTGTGCTACCCAGGGAGAGCCTTCAGAAAACCTCCAAGTATTCTGTGTCGCTGTGGCACTAGCCACATTCCAAGGGCTCAGCAGCCACGTGAGGCACACTTGATCGTAGCCAAGACGCTGAGAAGCAACAACACATGAAGCTAAGGACAAAGCACAAATAGTTCTCTCTCTAGTGGCAGAAAGTTTTTTTTTTTTTTTTTTTTTTTTAAGATTTTATTTATTTCTCTTAAACTTCATTTATCTGTTTGTGTTATGGCTGGCTCAGCCCGCCCTGGGGTGGGGGTGTGCAGCATGTGGTGCCAGGGATTGAGGAGCGGTCTCAGCGCTTGCCTTAAGTTTCCTCCACAGGCACTTTAGACCACTGAGCCATCTCACTGGCCCTGGCAGAAAGTTCTGATGGTGCTACATTTTAATCACTGTCTTACAGGGAAGCCGAGGTTCCTATAGGTCAAGCACTATGTGTTTGGTCCTCCAAGCAACTAAGCAGAAGACTGGTTTAGTTTTATTAGTGGGAAGATGCCCCCCTGCTGCCCTTTTGAGACAATGAAGAGAAAGTTTTTGGGTTTTTTTTAAAGATTTTATTTATTAGCCAGGTGTGGTGGCTCACGCCTGTAATCCCAGCACTTGGGAGGCTGAGGCAGGAGGATTGGTGCGAGTTCGAGACCAGCCTGGGGTACAAAAGTGAGCTCAAGGCCAGCCTCAACTCCATAGTGAGACCCTGTCTCAAAAAGACAA
>PVJA010054403.1:0-11580 GCA_004027025.1 Myocastor coypus
GTCCTGAGCTCACTTTTGTAGCCCAGGCTGGTCTCGAACTCGCACCAATCCTCCTGCCTCAGCCTCCCGAGTGCTGGGATTACAAGCGTGAGCCACCACACCCGGCTTTTTTTTTTTCTTTTTAAGAATTTTTAAATTTTTTTTTTTTTCTTGTTTCAGAACTTTTGTTTATTTATATGGCCGGCTCAGCCTGCTCTGAGGGCAGGGCTGGCGCAGCATGTGGTGCCAAGGATCGAACTGTGGCCCCTGCAGCTGCCTAAGCTTTCCTAAGCAGGCGCTTTAGACCACTGAGCCATCCTGCCGGGCCCCGGGAGAATGGTTTCTTGTTGCTTTTTTTTTTTTTTTTTTTTTGAGACAGGGTCTCACTGTGCAGTTCAGGCTGGCTTTGGGCTCACTTTTGTAGCCCAGGCTGGTCTCGAACTCACAACGATCCTCCTGCCTCAGCCTCCCAAGTGCTGGGATTACAGGCGTGTGCCACCACACCCGGCGGGAGAATGGTTTCTTAAGGGAAGGAACTGTGCAAGACAACCGCTGCGAAGGACCTCACATCATGCACAGGAGCGTGGTGGCAGGGAATGACAGCAGATGAGAGAGCTGGCCGGGCTCAGCTGGGTATGCTGCGCACCCTTCTGGGTGCTGACTAACTGAGAAAGCCGAGACCCTTGCTCCTAGGGACTTCCCTTCCAGGGGGAAGAGACAGAAAAGTCTAAAAACCTCTCAGAGCAAGACATGTTATGCTGAGAATTATCGAGGCGTGCCTGCTTGAGAGTGACAGGGGTGCTACCGGGAGTTGGCACCGAGAAGACTCTCTAGGTGCTTAATGATAAGAGAAAGTTGGCCAGCCAAGCATGGTGTGCATGTCTGGAAGCCCCGCATGGGAGGAGGCTGAGGTATCATAATGTACAGGAAGTATTCAGTGATGGTAGCAAATATTACTTCAGGGAAAGCCTGAAGTAGGTAGAATACTGGCCTGGTCCAAAGAGTTCACAAACTAAAGCTTGGAGTCAACAAATATGTTTCACAGGTGGCAAAAGAGATAGCGGGGTTGGGGAGACAGCTCCATGGCATAAGTGCCTACCTGGCAAGTACAAGGTTGTGAGCTTGAACCCCAGTCATGCCAAAAAAAAAAAAAAAAAGAACTAAATTTAGTTCTTTGGATGATTCGGGTGGCCTGATGCAATCACAAGAGTACTGCAAACTGAAAGGAAGGCGTGTGATGTAGAGGGCTAATGAGGACAGATGGAGAAGCGAGAGCAAGGCAGCTGTGGGCATTGAAGGTGGAAGGCATCGGGAGCACAGGCACGCTGGCAGCCTCCGGGGCTGCAAGAGGCACAAAGATTTTCCCTGGAGCTCCCAGAAGGAGCACAGCACTTGTCTATGGGACACGTTTTGGACTTCTGACCTCCAGAGCTGAAGTTACTAAATCTGTAAGGTTATAAACCACTAAGTTTGTGGTGATTTGTTTAACAGAAATAGGAAAAAAATTTTTTTAACTTTTTTTTTTTTGCAAGACTGGGTTTCAAACTCACGACCTTGCACTTGCCAGGCAGGCACTTGTGCCTCAGAGCTATCTCCCCAGCCCTAGAAATAGGAAATTAATGTAGAGAATAATGATACCATTAAGGTATACAGGGAGAGGGGCAGATTTGGAGACCTGAAAGATGTTTTGGACAGGTTTGGTTCATGGTGCCCAGGGGCAGATGTGAAAGTCAAAGATGGGGGTTTGGGGCTGGAGCTCACGAAGGAAGAGAAAGGGCTGGAGAAAGAGAGCCAGGGACTCTGAGTGTGTGGGAGAAATGGAGCCTATAACATGAATGAAAGATGAGAGTGAGAAGAGAGGGCAGATGGCAGAGGAGCCCTGGAACAAGATAGAGGGAACAATTATGGAGGATTAGCACTTGTGTCCCCTAAGGAGGACAGGAAACTGACAACGCAGTGAAGACTCAGCTACTCCCTGCAGTCTGCTCTTTATTTTTTAGGCTGTCTGGATCCCCCGAGTGTGTCTGGGAAGCCTCTGGAGATGGCGCTACGTGTTCCCATGATCCTGGGGGGAGGGATGGGGAAGGTAGACAAACACATACCGCTGCAGCAGCCCTACTGTCCCCCGGGAGGGAGCCTGGCCCTGGCTCCCACAGGCTTCACCCAGCACACCCCTGGTGCTCAGTGGGGAGAGGGGCACAGGGACCTGGGGTGAAGCCATCTTTTTCACTTCCTTGGCATTCAGCCTACATTTTTTTTTTTTTTTTTTTTTTTTTTGTCTTTTTGAGACAGGGTCTCACTATACAGTTCAGGCTGGCCTTGAGCTCACTTTTGTAGCCCAGGCTGGTCTCGAACTCGCACCAATCCTCCTGCCTCAGCCTCCCGAGTGCTGGGATTACAGGTGTGTGCCACCACACCCGGCTCAGCCTACATTTATCCAGCACCGAATGACTAACACAGGGCCTGCATTGGAGAAAGGACCAGGGGTGGCACCAGGGTGGAGCTGGGGGTCCAGGCCACGGTGGGGAAAAGGCACTTTCTCCTTAGATATTTCCTGTGCTAGATGTATGTCCTGGGCCCCTGGGAGGAGCATCAAGAAGCCTCCTTGTGAAAACTTCCATAGCAAGTTGATCACTGTGATAAGTGATAAACAGAAAGGCCAACCAATAGGAGCCTAAATAAAGGGAATTTATTTTTCCTTAATAGCAACAAGTCCAGAGGTTGTCAGTAACTGGCATTGCTTTAGGGCATGCTCATGTTAGGAAGGGGACACTATTTTTCTTGGTCTTTTTCTCAGAATCACAGATAGTTGCCATAGTTCCAAGTGTCACAGTTTTCAAGGTGGGAAAAAATTTTCCAATCATAAATTAGGGGTGTCTCATTACTCTTCTTTCACTGCTAGGACAAATATCCAACGCTCAAAATGAAGGAAGAAAAGGTTTATTTACTTCACAGTGTCTGGAGGTTTCAGTCCATATTCAGCTGGCTCCAAGGCAGAGCAGCACATGGCAGAAGACAACGCCTCTGTGGTGGTGACAAAGAGCAGAGAGCAAAGGGAGTGGCAGCAGCTCAGGCAGCTAGCTAGCCTCGCTACCCTCCCTACACTGTAATGCAAATTACCCACCCCAGGGCAGGTGCAGCACCCACACCTACAGTAATCAACCACAAATTCCAGAAAGCCACTCCATAACAGCATGAGGCTTTGGGGGGACACCTAGACACAAACCATAGCAAGGCATAAAGGAGGGTGCCAGATACATCCGGCCCATTTATTAAAAAGAAACATTCTTGGGGCTGGGGAGATAGCTCAGTAGAATTAGCGCTTGCCTGCCAAATGCAAGGACCTGAGTTCAATCCCCCGGTTCCGCAAAAAAAAAAAAAAAAAAAAAAAAAAAAAAAAAAAAAAAAAAAAAAAAAAAAAAAGAAAGAAAGAAAAAAATACATCCTTGTCTTGATCCTAGACTCTTTTTTTTTTTGTTGTTTTTTTTTGGTCTTTTTGAGTCAGGGTTTCACTATGCAGCTCAGGCTGGCCTTGAACTCACTTATTTTATTTTATTTTTTATTTTTTATTTTTGAGACAGGGTCTCACTGTGCAGTTCAGGCTGGCTTTGAGCTCACTTTTGTAGCCCAGGCTGGTCTTGAACTCGTACCGATCCTCCTGCCTCAGCCTCCCAATTGCTGGGATTACAGGCGTGAGCCACCATGCCTGGCTCCTATTTTATTTTTTCTTGTTTCAGAACTTTTGTTTATTTCTTTGGCCAGCTCAGCCTGCCCTGAGGGCAGGCAGGGCTGGTGCAGCATGTGGTGCCGGGGATCGAACTGCGGTCCTTGCAGCCACCCAAGCTTTCCTAAGCAGGTGCTTTAGACCACTGAGCCATCCTGTTGGGCCCCTTTGAACTCATTTTATACCCCAGGCTGGCATCAAACTTGCAGCAATCCTCCAGCCTCAGCTTCCCCAGTACTGGGATTACGGGTGTGCCACCACATCTAGCTCTTATCTTTTTTTTTGTCTTTTTGAGACAGGGTCTTGCTATACAGTTGAGGCTGGCCTTGAGCTCACTTTTGTAGCCCAGGCTGGTCTCGAACTTGCACCAATCCACCTGCCTCAGCCTCCCGAGTGCTGGGATTAAAGGCGTGTGCCACCACGCCCGGCTTCCAGCTCTTATCCTGGACATTTTCTTTCTTTCTTTTTTTCTTTCTTTCTTTCTTTTCTTTTCTTTTTTTGCAGGACTGGGGCTCAAGCTTATGACCTTGCACTTGCCAGGCAGGCACTTGTGCTGCAGAGCTCTCTCCCCAGCCTCTTCTTTCTTTCTTTCTTTTTTTTTTTTTTTTTTGCCTTGCCAGGGATTGAACTCAGGACCTTGTGCTTGGCCAGGCAAGCTCTTATTCTACTGAGCTATCTCCTGGCCCTATCCTGGACATTTTCTTTCTTTTTTTCTTTTTTTTAAGAATTTTTTATTTTATTTTATTTATTTTTTTCTTGTTTGTTTATTTATTTATTTTTATGGCCGGCTCAGCCTGCCCCGAGGGCAGAGCTGGCGCAGCATGTGATGCCGGGGATAGAACCGTGGTCCTTGCAGCTGCCTAAGCTTTCCTAAGCAGGCACTTTAGACCACTGAGCCATCCTGCCGGGCCCCATATCCTGGACATTTTCAAAGGTCATATTATGCACATTTTGTCCCACTTGAAAGCCAACAGGGTGTAGTGAGCTCAGATCCCTCACCCACCATGGCAAGACAATCCCAGCTGATCGGTCCAGCTCTTGGCCCCATGCCTATGGCCCTTTAACATCTCTCTGAGCCACAGGGTTAGAGAAGAAGGGAGAGATGAAATCTGTCTTAGCTTTCAAGTAAAGAAATTCATGGCCACTCTCTGGAGACCACAGTAAATGGTTAGCTCCAACACTGCAGTTATGAGGGAAGGCAAGCAGTTCTTCCCTTTTAACCAGGTCAGGTGCCTGCTCCTGCAGAGAGCTGGTGCCAGGCAGGTGGTCCACAAGGCTCCGCTGCAGCCAGCTCTTCACGCATTCCTCTCCCTTCCTTTCTCCTTCTCCTTCCGCCTGCTCTCACCAGATGGCCATGCCTGTTTCCCCTCAGTGCAGACCATCCTCCCACCCATCCTCCCATCCACCCTCTCTCACCTGCACCATCTACAGGCTCCTCCTGCCTAAGCCCGGTCTTGTGTACACACAGCAAAAGGAAAATTTCCCAGAGGTAGGTGGCAGTGGGACAAAGGCTTCTGCTGAGCCCCCAGGAGAGTGGCAGGCTTGGGAAAAGCCCCCCACCATAGACTTTCAGGCCTGACGCCTACTTGATGATATCAGTGTACAAGAACTAGAAGGAGGTACCTGCCCACCTTTAGGCCCACCTGGGGCTCTTGTCTGAATGGAGAAGTTTCTGTTTCTGCAGGGACACAGGCGGCCCAAAGGCACACCCTCCACTGGGACCATAGTGATCAGTGGCCTGGATGAGGCAGGCAGATGTGCTCCCCCTGCTGCTGCATAGTCCCCCCTCCCTCCCTCCCTCCCTCCCTCCCTCCCTGCCTCCCTTCCTCCCTCCTTCCTTCCTTCCTTCCTTCCTTCCTTCCTTCCTTCCTTCCTTCCTTCCTTCCTTCCTTCCTTGTTTTCTTGCCTGCTTGCTTCTTTTTGAGCCAGGCTGCCACTATGCAGTTCAGGCTGGCTTTGAGCTCGCTCATTTCGTAGCCCAGGCTGGTTGCAAACTTGCAGCAATCCACCAGCCTCAGCTTCCTGAGCCCTGGGATTACAAGGGTGTACTACCAGGCCTGGCTTTAGACCCTTTTTTTTTTTTAGCTTCAGTGACCTAGAACATGGGCTGCTTTAAGCGGGCAGGTGTCTGTAGTTGGACTGCTCTAGCTGACAATGTCCTAAATCAACTCAAAACATCCACCATTCTTAGCTATTTTCACTTTGAGGAAAAGCAAAATGCAGCAAGACACCAGAAATGGTGAATAAGCACACACTGCGATGTTTTCATGGATCTGATTTTCCACTGGATGCAATCCTTTCTTTTCTTTCTTTCTTTTTTTTTTTTTTTGTATGGGGATCGAACTTGGAACCCTGCACATGCCAGGTAGGCACTTAAGCCACTGAGCTATGTCTCCAGCCCCATTCATTATATTTTTTTTATTCATTGTATTTTTGATCCAGTGACTGGATTATTTACTAATAATAGTATTTATTATTATACTTTATAAAGGCACTTACAGGTTTTTTTTGTTTTTTTTTTGTTTTGTGGGGGCACTGGCTTAGGCTACCTTAAGGGCGCATCAGGAAGGCTTATCGAGCTGGGGATCAAACCCAGTCCCCTGCACCTGACTGCATCTGCCTGAGTAGACGCCTAACCAATTGAGTTAACCCACAGTCCCCTGCTCCCTGCAAAAGTATGTACAAAAGAGGATTTCTAGAAGTAGTTTATTTTTTATTTTATTTTATTTTTGTCTAGAAGTAGTTTAGCAAGGGACAAGAATGATGAGATAAAGGTAGTCAAACCTAAGGGAAGGATTCTGAGAACATTAAAGGCAATGTGGGGGCCTGGCAGGATGGCTCAGTGGTCTAAAGTGCCTGTTTAGGAAAGCTTAGGTGGCTGCAGTGACTGTGTCTCAAAACTTTTGTTTGTTTGCTTATTTATTTTTCTGGCCGGCTCAGCCTGCCCTGAGGGCAGGGCTGGTGCAGCATGTGGTGCCAGGGATCGAACCGCGGTCCCTGAAGCCACCCAAGGTTTCCCAAGCAGGCGCTTTGGACCACTGAGCCATCCTGCTGGGCCCCGTGCAGCGACTGTGGTTCGATCCCCAGCACCACGTGCTGCGCCAGCCCTGCCTGCCCTCAGGGCAGGCTGAGCCAGCCATAAAAATAAATAAATAAACAAACAAAAGTTCTGAAACAAGAAAAAAAAAAAAAAAAAGGCTATGTGTCTTTCCATGTAATAATTTAAAAAAAAATTAGGGGCAAGGGAAATACCTTAGCAGTATAAGTACCTGCCTGGAAAGTGCAAGGTCCTGAGTTTGATCCCTGGTTCCACAAAAATAAAACAAACTACTACCATCCTTCCTTACTTGTGGTGGGTTACCAGTGTAGGTAAATATGTCATTGTCATCTGGGAAGAACTCTGGTCTGGAGGATCTTGGATTCATGGGTAAAAGTTTTCAAGAATCTGGAGGGGGAACTGGAGCTGTGTAGGGCAGGCAGGGGCTGTCAAGGGTGCAAGCAGCAGCCTCCCCTGCCTAGGCCACAGCTGTCTCTCAGCTCTCCCCTGAGGCCTGGGCTCCCAGCATCCAGTTAGTTTATTAAGGAGAAAAAAACAGTGCACAGGCAGAGCAAGGAAAAATAGAGCAGTCAATAAAAAACATGAAGTAAATTAGAAGAAATAAAAAGGCTTATTAAAACAATATAAAAGGCAACATGCAACTAAATGATTCAATGCACTAAAATGAAGGCCTGACTCAGAGCATAGCTCTCTAGTGGCTGGGTGGCTCCTGGGGCCCCTGGAGCCTGTTGGCCTGGGAGGAGGCCAGGAAGACAGGCTCCCCTCCCTTTGCAACGTGAGGGTGGACCTGCTACCCTCACACCTCTCAGTGGAGCCGGAAACAAAACATCCCAGAAGAACACCGAGGTGAGGAGACGTTAAAGACTGGAAAGGGGTATGACAGGTCAGTGTGGGCCACCACCACACAGTCCCAGAGCACACTGTGCTCCCAGGCTTCTTCCTGAGGGGCCTTGGAGCCCTAGACCTCTCTTCTCCGGTCTTTCTCTGCTCTTGGAGTCCATGCTCAGGCAGGGATAGAGGTACAGTCCCTCAGGACACAGGATAGGCTAGGGCTCAGCCTGGTGCTCTCTCTCTCTCTCTCTCTCTCTGTCTTTTTTGAGACAAGGTCTCGCTATGCAGTTCAGGCTGGCCTTGAGCTCATTTCTGTAGCTGGGCTTGAACTCACACCAATCCTCCTGCCTCAGCCTCCCAAGTGCTGGGATTATGGTGTGGCATGGCTCTTAGGAACAGATGTGAGCAACCCCTCTCTCCACAGCAGTATATTTCCTGGAATGAGAGGGAGGTCTTCATTTTGTTTTGTTTTGTTTTTGAGATGCGGGTCTCACTATGTAGTGCAGGCTGGCCTTGAACTGTTAGAGATCCTACTGTCTCAGCTTCCTGAGAGCTGGGATCACACACAGTGTCTGCATTTGGGCTCCATATCATAGCTGATATCCCCACAGTGGGTCCAAAGTCATCTATACCTGGCTGTTAAACGGTGTCTGTTTCAGGTTAGGAGGGCTGAAGCCCTGGCCACCCTTCAGCACAGCAGCTCCTTCCTAAGCCCCACTGCCAAGGTCAGAACAGACGCAGCCCCTTGCTCTGCTATTTAGAGGAACAATATCCTCTACTTTGCTATAGAAAAGGGGAGCAAGTCAGGATTCATTTGTTTTTTGTTTGTTTTTTTTTTTTTTTTTTTTGTATTTAGAAGGGTCTACAGGGTCTCCCTACACAGATTGGACCAGTAGTGATCCTCTTGTTTTCAGCCTCCCAAATGCTGGGATTACAGGCTCCTGCCACCACACTCAGTCTCAGTGCGCCCTGGGGGTAAGGCCAGCTCGGCAGGCGGGAGATCAGACCCTGGCTGCTGCGCTGTGCCTAAGCAGGTGCTTTAATCCATGGAGCTCTCTGGCCGGCCCAGTATTTATTCTTGTGTCCTGGCCATGCATCACACTTGGGCCTTCAGAAGCATGGTGAGCACCAAGCGGGGACCCAGAAATGGTGTCAGTGCTGATGTCCAGTCCTGGGGGCTGATCTTCCAGAACAAATAAATATTTACCTAGAATCAGTTCCTCATCGCTTAACAGAACTTCTTGCTCTGAGGTCAAGTCCTTCTCAAGCCTTTGAGTCCCACAGCCAATCCCTGGGCAAAGCTTGAGCTGAAATTTTGAGGCAAACCTGAGGGCAGAACCCTATCCAGCACAGAGGAAGAGGGGTAGAGAGGTGGTGGTCTCTCCTGCCAGCCCAGGGTCTCTTCCCAGACATGAAAAAATA
This sequence comes from Myocastor coypus, assembly GCA_004027025.1. Classification (NCBI taxonomy): domain Eukaryota; kingdom Metazoa; phylum Chordata; class Mammalia; order Rodentia; family Myocastoridae; genus Myocastor; species Myocastor coypus. The sequence continues at coordinate 9,015 of PVJA010054403.1, forward strand.
ACGCAATTGCAACAAAAAAGAGAAGATAAGGTGAGATAAAAGAATGTAATATAAAACTATAAAGAGCCGGGCGTGGTGGCTCACGCCTGTAATCCCAGCACTCGGGAGGCTGAGGCAGGAGGATTGGTGTGAGTTCGAGACCAGCCTGGGCTACAAAAGTGAGCTCAGGACCAGCCTCAACTGCATAGAGAGACCCTGTCTCAAAAAGACAAAAAAAAAAATATATATATATATAAAGGAAGGGGCCCAGCGGGATGGCTCAGTGGTCTAAAGCACTTGCTTGGGAAAGCTTGGGCGGCTTCAGGGACTGCAGTTCGTTCCCCGGCACCACATGCTGTGCCAGCCCTGCCCTCAGGGCAGGCTGAGCCGGCCATAAAATTGAGTGAATAAATAAATAAAGGTTCTGAAACAAGAAAAAAAATAAATAAATACAATAAAAAATAAAATTATAAAGGACAAAATAGGGATAAAGGGGCTGGGTGTAGTGGCACACGCCTGTAATCTCAGCACTTGGGAGGCTGAAGCAGGAAGATCAGTGCGAGTTCGCGATCAGCCTGGACTATCAAAGTAAGCTCAAGGCCAGCCTGAACTGCATAGTAAGACCTTGTCTCAAAAAGGAAAAAAAAAAATTCTTATCTATCTATCTATCTATCTATGGAATGACCAAGATAAGACAGAACTAGAGGACTAAAAGACTTCATAAAGGAGATGTGATATTTTAGAAGCATATACAAAAGAATCAAAGGTCTACAGTATTCAAATAGACCCTCTCAAATGGGAGCACTGACTAGTCCACAGCTATGGCCATCTATGACCCCCAGAGTCAAGGCTTGAGCTCCTCTGTAGCCAGCCTTGAATCCCTTTTGGACAATAGCTCATTGCTGAAGCCTCTTTGGGAGCTGGGTGTGACGAACTCTGCAGCCCAACACTTGGGGGAGGCTGACGCAGGAGCATGGCAAATTCAAGGGGATCGGGCAATGTAATAAAATAAATTTAAAAAAATATGTAAAAGGATCTAGTCTGGCTCAGTGTGAAGGCCATAGAGTCAGTATGGCAACAAACACAAACACACAAACAAAAAACACAACCAACTGTGGCCTGTATTTCTGATTTTTGGTTTTTGTACCTATGTAGGAGAAGGTGATATTTTTCTGCCAGGGTCTCCCAAAGCAAATACTATTGAGAACTTGGCAAGTACAAGTCTCAAAAGGGCTAGTTCTGAACTCTGAGACTTGAAAAAGCTTATGCACCCAGAACACTGCCATCCCTTACCTGGTGGCATAATCCAATTTGGCCTGCCCGCATCTGCAGGCAACAGCATGACCTGAAGCGGGTGAGCTGACTCCTGGGGCAGAGTCCCATTCATGGCCTTGCAGAAGCACACGTGTGCTCTGGCTTATTACCTCGCTTGTCACTGAGCCATGGTGCTTGACACCCACAGGGTTATCTGGGATCCCAGATGCAGATGTTTCAGCCTATAGTCAACTGGCTCTAGAGCAGGGAGGGTAGCATAGCAGGGGGGATCGTAGAGGACAGCGGCTCAGGGCAGCAGGAAGCAGAGTGAAAGAGGCGGAGGAATAGCCGGGCGTGGTGGCTCACGCCTGTAATCCCAGCACTTGGGAGGCTGAGGCAGGAGGATCAGTGCGAGTTCGAGACCAGCCTGGGCTACAAAAGTGAGCTCAAGGCCAGCCTCAACTGCATAGTGAGACCCTGTCTCAAAAAGACAAAAAAATTAAAATTAAAATTAAAAAAAAAAGAGGCGGAGGAAAGAGGCCAGGACAGACCCTCAGTCCACGCCCCCTTGACCCACCTCCTCCAATTAGGCTCTACCTCCAAATCCTAATTAGCAATAAACTTGTCAGCGGACCAACCCACTGGTAAGTATAACTCACTCATGCCCAATCACCTCCCCAAAGCCCTGTCTCTGAGGGCATCGCGGCTTTGGGAGAACATCTGGGTACAAGCCATGATACACTTAATCACCAGGCCTATGGACCCTGCCCAGGGGGTGGATGATACAGAGCACAAATATCTTTTCTATCTAAAATTCCGAAATGCAAGTGGGCCCAAGGTTTCAGGCAAAACATGGTGGACTTTCATCTGACAAAAGAACAGATAGATGAACTATTGGAAGATTTACACAATGGAATACTATACAGCAATAGTTATAGCTTCCCCGAATCACACGTAGTATATACAGTGCTGCGGGAAAGCGACAAACACAAACATGCACCTATGAGTTCTTGGAAAGCTGGAGGCCACCTTGCTTGTATGTACTTATTTCTTAAATTTTATGGATTTTTTTTTTTTTTTTTTTTTGTCTTTTTGAGACAGGGTCTCGCTATGCAGTTGAAGCTGGCCTTGAGCTCACTTTTGTAGCCCAGGCTGGTCTCGAACTCACACCAATCCTCCTGCCTCAGCCTCCCGAGTGCTGGGATTACAGGCGTACGCCACCACGCCCGGCTGCCAATTTTATGGATTTGAGACTCAAGGACAAGACAGCTCATAGGCAGGACTTCTTTTATCAAATATAGGCCAGTGTCCTCATTACCTGCACCCCCCCCCC
>PVJA010054404.1:0-11596 GCA_004027025.1 Myocastor coypus
AAAAAACAAAAAAAAAAAAAAAAAAAAAAAAAAGAAGTGGATTTGGGATTGACTCTCATGTGCCCTCCGCTGGCTGCCTTGAACAAACTCTCTTTTGCCAAACTTGGTACTTCAGTAACTGCACAACGCACCAAGTAGGCCTGGCACAGTGACAAAAGCAAGACTGGGTTTAGGGACCAGTGGGCAAGTCCAGAGTGCTGGGCTGGCTGTGCAGTGGGCATGGGCTGAACGGATCAGAGCACCCTTCTGCGAAGCATCCTGAAAGTCATCTCCCGGTTCTCTGTCCTTGTCACAGTGTGCTTCGTTATAAGGGTGCAGAAATGCCTTTGAGTCACTTCAGCAGAAGGTGTATTTGGTAGATGCAGCCCGGGGATTCTGGGAGGCCTCCCCACAGAAGCACAGGGTGCTCTCAGAAAAAGAGTCTCTAGTCTCTGCCCTCTCTGGGCCCACTTGGTCTCTGCCTCTGGGCCTTGAGGATTTTTGCCCTTTCTCCCTCAGGAGATCTGAGTCTCCCCGAGAAGAGGCCCTTGGTCTGTGCTGCCTCCCTCTCTTGACATCAGCTCTATTCAGAAGGTGACAGCTCCTTCCCTTGTCTCTTCTTGCAGGGTTCAGAGGGAAGAAACTGAATGGCTCTAGTTGGGGCTCCCATGAGGACCAGAGTCCTCTCTTCAGTTAGGAAAGGACTTGGCTCTTATGCAGCTCCATGCACTGACTTGTCCCCTTGCCTGCAGAAGCAGGCACCTTGGCCTACAGTCCCTGCCTGCCTGCCTGCCCGCCCCTCAGTTTGGCCCTGCCCAGGAAGTATCTCCTGATGTGTTCCCCTCCAAAAGAGTCTGTGTGTGCTCACTTCTGCAGCACATGTACAAAAGTTTCTTCATGTCCTTAGAGCCCTAATGCCCCTGCATTCAAGTCCGAGGCTGAGGCAGCCCTGTGGCTAGACTTCCCAGGGATCATCCTGGAAGCCTTGTTCCACCAAAGGCCTTTGCCCTGTTGTCAGACTTGCTGACTGTACCAGCCATTTCCTGGGAGTGTCTATAGTACAAAAGAAAAGACAACATTTTCCCTCCACTTTTCCAATCAACACGGAACTCTTCTATGATCAGATGTCCAAGCAATTCTCCTCAAATAAGTGACCTCTAAATCCACACTATCTTCTTGAATTTAGAGCTAGGTCCCAGGTCAGGGGTTCTCGATGCTCCCAAAGGATCCTGCTTCAGACACCAACTGCAAACTACAGGTGGTCATGCCTAGCCCATTTTCTGACCAATAAGAGCTCCCAGTGTCCCTTCTCCTGGGCTGCCATGAAGGACAGGCACATAGATGCTTCTGCTTACCATCTTATTGGAAAGGGCGCAGATGAGTGGCCAGATGAAGAGAATCACAGGCAGGGTAGGGGAAGGGATGCAGGGCCCCCACAGCATCTCCAGGTGCTGCCTTCCAGGCACCTGCACCACTTCCACTCTCTGGAAGCCAATCAGATCTTGTTCCAGATTTGGATGGGAAGTTAGGTAGGGCTGAAGGTTTCTCTTTGTGTGTCTGTGCGTTTTGAGACAAAGTCTTGCTATGCAGTTTATGTAGGTCTTGAGCTCACTTGGTGGCCCAGGGTGGTCTTGAACTTGTAATTTGCAACAATCCTCCTGCGTCAGCCTCCCAAGTGCCTGGATTATAGGCGTGCGTCTCCACATCCAGCTAGGGCTGATGATTCTGACTGATTTGGTTTTCTGGTGCCTGGCCCCATCCCGAGGCCCCAGCCTAGTTCACCTCAGTAGCATAATCCCAGGGGTTATCAGAGGTTCATTGTACATCATTGTCTTTGTTACATTTTTCTTGTTGCTGGGACAAATACCCAACACTCAAAATGAAGGATGGAAAGGTTTATTAGCTCAGTTACTGGAGGTTTCAGTCCATATTCGGCTGACCCAAGGCTGAGTGGAACAGGGCAGAGAGCATCCAGTTCTTGGCAGCGGAATAGCAACAATCATGGCAGAAGCAGCCAACCAACCAGCGCAGCAGAGCAATAACAGCTCTAGTCTGTCTCTCTGTCTCTCTTTATATTACATTCAGGCTCTCCACCTCAGCCTATCCACTTTAGGCTACACCCACAATCCCAGAAGTACTTAAAACACATAATCCCAGGGATCGTGGATCAAGTCTCAAACTCTAGATCAGTACTAAAACAAATAATCCCAGTGACTCATGAGTCAAGTCTCAATCTATAGATGTCCCCACCCATGACTGCACTGAGGCTTTGGGGGGACAACTAGACATAAACCATAACAATCATTAATAGCCAAACACTCCACCTGCTCAGGAAGAACTTTAGGAGCTCTGTGGCATGAACCAAGCACAAAAACTACGTGTACTTCATGCCATGGCACCCCATTAGTACTCAGATGCTTGGGAACAGAGCTGCTATTGTGGTCTCCCATGATGCCCCAGTCAGTTTGAAAGAGGCTGAGCCCCAGATGGATTGCCTGGTGGCCAGACACACATGTGCAGGTACAGACCCTGGTGGCCCCTGTTGCTCTGCTGACTGGCAGACCTGCCTAAGGTCCTGCTGGCCAGGGCTGCAGCAGGCATGTGGGAGTGTATGTGCCTGGAGCCTGGGGACAAAGTCCCTGTAATAAATTACGTGGGTGCTCAGCCATTTCCTTCTGGGGCCTTTCCACCTCTTATACTGTGCCCTGCTCTATGACACACGGGAGTTCCAGCGCTGCTGCTTTTCCAGCTTTTGGGGATTCCTAGGGTGGAAGGAGCCAGCAGAATCCCATCCTGAAGAGGTAAGGGAGCCAAGGAGGAGCTCCTCGTCTGGAAAGAGGGGAGGAAGGGAGAAAGGGCTCATCTGCTGGTAGAAGGGTCGCCGGGCAGCCTGGAGGAGGCAGCGTAGGAGACGTAGATCTGGAAACAGAGTGGGGTAGGCCCATGGGACAGGGGGCCAGTAATGCCCCTGGGGACTCTAACCCGAAACCTCAGCCTGGGAACACGGTCCATTAACTTCCTGCCAGGCTGACCCCGGAAGTCAAAGAAGAGGAGATGAAGCTGCCTTGGCCCCATGTTGTGAATAGGCAGCCGCTGTCACAGGGGAATGGTCTTGCTAGGCTGCCGCCATCCACCTGTAGCCTCCTTAGAGCTGGAGGGGCTGCCTGCAGAGTTAAGCTGTGTCAAGGACAGCTGAGGGGGAGGGGACAGGCCCAGACGCTGGCTGGCGCACTGCAGTCTTCCCACACCTGGTGGCATCGCCTCTGTTTTAGGGACTCAGCCTGGGGACTGAAAGTTAAGGTTCCCACAGGAAGAAATGTAGCCCAGGGTTATCTGACTGGCCCGCATGCTGGGTCTACTACATAATCACTGCTGAACAACCTGGGCCCTGGTGTGATGCAGGACAGGCCTGCCTGGCATTAGAGCTCCCCCAGCAAGAATCACTGGGGTTGGCCAAGGAGAGAGATGTGGCCTGTTGGCCCCCTCAGGCCACCTCCTCTGAGCTGTTGGCCTGGTGTGTGTCTTCTCCCCACTTCACAGATGAGGAAGTTCAAGCCAGAGGTGGGAGGGACTGGCGGCCTATAGGAGCAGGACCCATGCCAAGGTTCCCAAACTGGGCATGGTGTGCTGTGTAGCTAGGCCTGGCTGGGCTCCCTTTTGTAACTGTGGACTTGAATTCATTCTGGTCTTTGAGATCCCTGAACTGTGTTCAAGATTTTACCACTTTTAGGCCGGGCGTGGTGGCGCACGCCTGTAATCCCAGCACTCGGGAGGCTGAGGCAGGAGGATCGGTGCGAGTTCAAGACCAGCCTGGGCTACAAAAGTGAGCTCAGGACCAGCCTCAACTGCATAGCGAGACCCTGTCTCAAAAAGACAAAAAAAAAAAAAAAAAAAAGATTTTACCACTTCTGTCAAGACCCCATGCATGCAAGGCCCGCACCATAGCACTGAGGTACCCTCAGCTCTCTATTCAGGATTTTAGTTCAAAGAAAACTAACTCTCTGACTATGGCTCTGGCTCACACCTCTGCAGCAAAATCTCATTAGTGATCTTTCCACTCAGCAGTTCTTTGGGCAGGAAGGCTTCCAGTCCTTCCCTCCCTGTGGGCCTGCTGGTGCCTGCCACCTGCCTGCTCCTGAGGTGGTATCTCTCAGACCACTGCCCCGTGGGGTCTGTTAGGCCTGCCGCATCTTTAGCTCTCAGGGTCGGGCTCTGTAGAGAGGGGGCACAGCAGAGAGGGACATTTCCCCGTGACCTCTGCAGCTGCAGAGCTCCTCACTGTACACTGCTTCACTGCCCATTCTCACACAGGTCATGTGAGAAGTGTGTAAAAGAAAGGGAGATCAACAGCAGCATCATTGTCACAGAAGATACTGAGCTGGGTAACAGTGACTTGCACAGGGTCACTTGAGTCTGAGCTCCTGAGGGCCTGGGCAGTGTCTCCTCAGGATTTCTAAGGCTCTTCATAGAACAGACCCTCTGCACACGTATGCCAGCTGCATGCGTGGCACAGTTAGAAGTGAGCAAACTGGGCCAACGTTAAGTTTTCGATCAGGCTTCATCACAGATGCTTCTCGTTCCTCAGTTGATTGGCCAGTGGGCATTGTGTTCCTTCACCATTGGCTGGTGAGGTGAGGTTGTGCAGAGCAAAAGGGGCCAGGGAGCACTATGGCCACCAAGAGTCAGGGGAGGACACAGTGTGGCAGAGGGCAGGGACGGGGAAGGACACCTGGGGAGATCTGAAGGAAAGGACGGCTTGACGGTGGTGGTGGAGACCAAGGTCTATTCTGGGCGGAGCAAGCGATACTTACAAAAGGCAGAGGAAAGAAAGGACCTATCCAGCTTGGACACTGGGTACCACATGGGACCAAGCACAAGTATAGGAGATGGGTGGTAGATGGTCTCTTACTGTGTTTGTCTGTTTTCTATTGCTAGTAACGTGGTATCATAAAATGCATATACTGTAAGACAAGAGATTCACTGTGGCTCATGGTGCTGAGCCACGGCTCTGGCCCTCGAGATCAAGGGTTTGCGTGTGGTGATGACCTTGCTGATGGAGCATCACATGGCAAGAAGCAAAATTCATATACGTGTCCTCCAGCCACCTTCTTCTTCTAGGGCCACCAGGGTTCCATGGGGTGTGGGGGCTCCGCTGTGGTAACTTTATCTAACACCAGTAACCCTCAAAGGCTCTGCCTGTCAACATCAAAGTCATCAAGTTTCCACCTCCTTTCTTAAGACTTAACACTGAGGTGGCATCCCTACTTGAGTTTTGGAGGGGACAAACCATATTGAAACTATATCAATTACTTTCCAAAATGATAAGAATGTTCTCTACCATCCACAACTGTAGCCACTACCTACATAAGGCTACTGAAGTATGGCTAGTTGGCCGGAGGTGTTGGATTTTAACTAAAGTTAAGTTTACATAGACACACATAGCAAGCAGCTACTATCTCACCTAGTGAAGTCCTATAGGGACTTAGGTAACAAACTGAGGACATTGGTGACATTGATGAAGTAGAATAAGCAAGGACTCTGGAAAGCATCATAGATGCAGATCCTGACTCAGCTACTTGCCCTACATAGGACCTCAAGCCTCAGTCTCCTCAATTGTCAGATGGGACCCCATCACCTATTTTGCAGGTTGCTGTGCACTTAAGATTAGTGAGATGCTTCTGGGACCTTTTTAGCATAGCACCTGTCTGAGGCTCTACTCTGGGGTCCTTGGAGGACAAAGTGGCAGCATGGAAGAGGCTAGCCTGCCCACATGCACACACCTTCCATTTGCCCTTCAGAGAGCAAACGAAACACAGCACCTTGAGGAAGCTTATAGGTATACCTATAATGCAACATTATACAAAGCAACATAGGTGGGGCTGAGGAGATAGCTCGGTGGTCTAAGTGTCTGCCTAGCAAGTGCCAGGACCCAGGTTTGGACCCTGTACCACATGCTGTGCCAGTCCCTGAACCCTGAGCACATTGAGCCAGCCATGGAGACCGGGCATGGTGGCACAGGCCTGTAATCTCAGCTCAGGGGACACTGAGACAAGAGGATCACTATGAGTCTGAGCTGCGTAGTGAGACCCAAATAAACAAATACATATAAGATTAAAATAATAATAGTAAAGTAGGTAAAAAAAAAAAAAAAACTGAGATGAAAGGAAAATTAAAGCAAGTGCAGCTGGGGAAAGGTTGGCAGACCAAATGCACAGCAGGAAGTCCTGTACATTTTCTAGGTGCAGAAACTAAATTTATTCTAAAGCACAACAAAGTAGTGCAAGACCAATGGCATTGGGTTAGGAAGTTAGTGGGCAAAGACCAGCTCTCCAGCGAAACATCACAAAGAGGATACCAAGGCGGGAAATGACATGGGCGGTAGCAGTGAATTCAGACTTCTCAAAGGGTTATTTGTGAAAAACAGAGCATAGTCCCTCAAGGACTGTCTATGAATGGGACACACAGTGAGCCATCTCTACCATGAAAGGGGCTTTCTTAAGGACTGTCTCCATGAGAGAGGGAGCTTCTCTGAAAGTCTTTGTAAAGCAAAGGCCATTTCTCATGGGCTCTCTATAGAATGAAGCAGGGCTTCTCAGATGTCCTAGGATGAGGGAGGCTTTCTCAGGGTTATCTCCATAACAAAGCAGGGCTGCTGGAGGGCTGTCTCTTCCAAGTTGACTCCCTAGCAGTGGAACAACTTTCCTTCCAGGAAAGAAGGAACAAAGAGAAAGCTCTTTCCTGGAGAGGGGCAAGTCCCGCATTTCAGTGCAGGCAGGTGAACATCAGAAGGGGCTGCTGGGAGCCGAGAGGGGCAGACATCATCTCTGCCTGGGAGAACAGCTCAGGAGTTTAGGAGAGAATAGCTGACTAGCTTGTAAAGAGTGGGCTGGAGATGGATCTGAACAGGCCAGGGCCTTGCTCATACCTGCGCGAGCCCTAACACATCTGCACCCGGCTGTGTCAGGTGTGCATACCCAGCAGGAAGAGAGAAACCTGGCTAGATATGCTGACCCTGGGGTGTGGCAGGGTGTACTCCCCTAGAGGGGAGCAGAGCTTTGCCAGGGGTAGGGGGCATCCTAGGAGTGCTCCCGTGCCAGGCTGCCTTGTGGCTGATGTCTTTGGGGCTGGGCCGGCATCTGAGGGAGCTGGGTCTGTCTCAGCTCGTTGACCCCTGCTGTCCCATTTTGGCAGCAGGGTGGTCAGGTCTCATGTCCACTACAGTATGTAAAACGGAGATCTGGGAGCTGGGGATTTGGCTCAGCAGTAGAATGCTTGCCCAGCAAACCAGAAGCCCCAGGTTTGGTCCTCGGCACCAAAACCAAACCTGTAGTTTCACATCTTTCTTCTACGGGCTACAAAGAAGTCTTTGGGATGACCCAGCTCAGGCCGCCGACCTCCCAGGCCATGCCCACATGGCACTCAGGGTTTTTCTCTCTCTTAATGCAGCTCAAGTCTGATCCAGTTGAAGCAAATGCAGTCATCCCAGCTTTCCTTTTATTAGTATTGGCATAATGTATTTTAACCATCTTTATTTATTTATTTATTTATTTATTTATTTATTTTTATGTATTTGGTACAGTGTCTCACTATACAGCTCGGACTCATAGTGATCCTCCTGTTTTCAGCCTTCCCAGCACTGGGATTACAGGCACACACCACGACACCCAGACTTGGTGGCCAGCTCAGTGTGCCCAGGGTGGGCCATTGTGGCATGTGGTGTCAAGGACCAAAGACTGGTCCCTGCACTTGCCTAAGAAGGTGCTTAGTCTGCTGAGCTATCTTGCCAGCCCGGCCATCTTTATTATTAATCTGTTTTTATATTGAGTGCATGTTTTTATGGACAACATGGAGTTATGAACCTCAAACTAGACAAAATCTTCTGGTCCCGGTGATGGCTTGGAGGTGAGCAATAGGATGATCAGTGTGTTATCTTTGGCAGTTGTTGTCATTGTCCCTGAACACAGTAGGGATGGGGCAGGTGCGGGGAGTGGGAGAGAAAGGCTCTGGTGATGTTGGGTCTGGCACACCCCTGGCACATCTGGGAGACCTTTGGAGGAAAGGGCTTGTGCTGGGCCCGGGGCTGGGAAAGGAGTGAGAACTGGGGATACTCCCTGGGGACTTGGCAGTGCTAGGGTCCTGGAGCGGCCTGGGGAGCGGGGACCCAAAGGAAGTGTGCGGGCCGAATGGAAAGGGAGGGCCACCAGCTCCTCAAGCACACTTTGGTTTGAGTGATGGAATCCAAATGACTTAGCTGAAATAATTGAACAAATAAGGAGCAAGAAAGTATTTCATTTAATTTGTATTTTAGTAATGTTTAAATTAGTGCATGTCGGTTGTGCTGTGTAAGGGGCTTTGCACTGGTCATTTGTCCACACATTTGCATGTTTTGCTCACCCCTTCATTACTCTCCCTCCCTTCTGTCACCCCACACCCCACTCCTCTCCACCCCACCCCTCTCCTCTCCTCTGAGTCAGAAACAGGATTTCTATCTTTTAACTCCTTCCCTCCCCACTGGGCAACTTTATTCTTTCAACCCAGCTGCTTTCAGTGAGCTCAAACCATGATCTCTGATACTTCTGAAATCATATTCCCAAAATTCTCGAGACTAGGGAGGAAAACCAACCCCCAGCTTCAACTCAGCACATTCCAGGGGCAGCGTGCCTGGCTGTGTGTGGGTCCCAGGGCCATTCTAGTGCCATAGTTCATGGTCCCCATGGGAACCCAGTGTGGGCCAGTGAAAGCAAGGAGTCGTAGGAGAACATGGGGAAAAGCTGCACCAGGAAGGCTAAAGCCACCAGCATTTCCATCATTCACCAAGAAATGAAAGTTATAAAAGGGCTCTGGAGGGAGAGACTCTGCCAGAGGCCGAGAGAAAGCAGAAGAATTCTGGAGGAGCAGCAAACTGGCTGGGGAGACAGGCCAAGCCCCATTGGCACAATGGGCTGGCTCCTCAGGCTGCTGGGAGGTGGAGCAAACGCAAGGAGGAAGGAGGCTGGAGAGCACAGAAGCTGGAGGGCTTCCTGGGGCCAGGAAAATGCGCTCTCTATTGGATGAGGCCGGAGATTATCTCCATGCGGCCTGGAAAGGGCCAGGAGAGTGAGCCTGGGCAGAGACACAGAGGGAGGGTATGTTATATTAGGCCTCAGGGCTGCACAACGAACAAGCGTGTTGCTCGCGTGTTGCTCACTCAGCTTCCCACCACTACAACAGAGGGCTGGATAGCTGATTTATGCAGAGATTGGCTTTGGAGCACGGTCCTAGGGGTCCCAGGCTATGCACTAAGGGATCCAAGGCCGTTGGGTGGGGTGCCAGAGGGCAGTGCCAGGGAGCAGGGAGCAAAGCCTAATAATTCACCTCATGGTCTACAAGTGAAAGAATAGGAAAAGGGTCTGGGAGCCCCACAGTCCTCTCTGAGGAGACTCCCCACCCCAAGACCCACAGACTTGCAAAACCTCACCTCTTAGAGATACTACCATCTCCCATCACCCTTCACCGGGTTCCAAGCCTCCCAGCATGGGCCTTTAGGGACATTTAGATCGAAACTGGAACAAGTACTCGTACCTCACCCAGTTTCTGAAGGTCACAACTCCAAGAGTGGTGTAGCCAGAAAGCTCTATGCAGAGGCCCTCAGGAAGTATGCTTTCGTGTGCTGAGGCTGCTGCAATAGCCCACCACAGGTTGGGTGGGTTAAACAGAGGAACTGTGTGTGTGTGTGTGTGTGTGTGTGTGTGTGTGTGTGTGTGTGTGTTTTAATGTGTTTAGTGCAGGGTCTAGAGGGTCTCACTACATAGATCAGATTCATAGTGATCCTCCTGTGTTCAGCCTCCCAAGTGCTGGGATTACAGGCATGCATCACCACACCCAGTCTCAATGGCCATCTCAGTGTACGGGGTAGGGAGTGCGCGGCATGGCACACCGGGTATGGAACCTCAGTGACTGGGCTCTGCCCTAGCAGGTGTTTTAGTCCGCTGAGCTATCCGGCTGGCTCCAGAACTATGTTCTTGCCGTAGGCTTGGGCGTGGATGGGCTCTCCCCAGACTCTGTCCTTGGGGTGCTGCTGGGGAGTGTGGCCACTGTCCACTCCTCACTGCCTCTCCCTCCATATGACCCTCCTCCTGTGCCTGTCGGGTGCTCATTTCCTGCTTTGGTCAGCACACTGGCTAGGGCCCATGCTTGTGACCATATGTTCACTTAATCACCTCTTTGAAGATTTCTCTTTTCAAATATATCCCATTCTAAGGGTACTTATGGGTAAAAGATCAATGTATGAATTTCAAGAGGACATGATTTGGCTTATAACAAAATTGTAGCCAGGATGGCAGTTGGAAGCCTTGATTTTTATTTTTATTTATTTATTTATTTTTTTTGTCTGTGTATTTAGTACAAGGTCTCACTACACAGCTCAGACTCATAGTGATTTTCTTAGTTACTTTTCTCTCATTGCTGGGACAAATACTTGACACCCAAAATGAATGAAGGAAAGGTTTATTTAGCTCACAGTTTGTGGAGGTTTCAGTCCGTATTCAGCTGGCCCAAGGCTGAGTGGAACAGGGCAAAGATCATCCAGTTCATGGTGGCGAAACAGCAACAATCGCGACAGAGGCAACTGACCAACTACGGGAGTGGACAGCAACAGTGCTAGTCTATCTCTCTGTCTCTCTTTAAATTACATCAGGCTCTCTGCCTTAGCTTATCCACCTCAGGCCACTCCTATAATTCCCAGCAGTACTCAGACCCATAATCTCATCAGTACTAAAACATATAATTCCAGGGATCATGAGGCAAGTCTCAAACTCTAGAAGTCCCCACCCCATGATTGCATGAGGCTTTGGGGGGACAACTAGACATAAACCATAACAGTGATCCTCCCCAGTGCTGGGATTACAGGCATGCACCACCGCGCCTAGACTCAGTTGCTGGCTCAGTGTGCCCCCTGGGGACAGGGCCAGCACAGCGTGCTGAACTGCAGGTTGAACCCTAGTCCCAGCACTTGCCAAAGCAGGTGTTTAGTCTGCAGAGCTATCTAACCGGCCCCGGAAACCTCAGTTGAGGTTCCTCAGTCACACGGCTTGGGGATAGAGACCTCCTTTCCTCAGCACATGGGTCTCTTGTTTGAGCTGTGTGGGTGTCCTCATAGCATGGCAGTCAGTGGGACGGCAGAGAGACAGCAAGGATGAGCTCAAGGTCTTTATGAACTTGACCTATAGGCCTTCACATCTACCTTCTTTCTTGGGGTAGAAGTGAGTCACCAGGGCCACGCTCAAGGTGCAGAGAATTAGTCTCTGACAGGTTTTATCGACAGCATGGTGGTAGCGGCAATGCTGCAACAGAGGAGCAGAGAGGGGAAGTCTCATTAACTCTGAAGACAGAGAGGACCCAGGGCAGAGAGATGGGCAGATCCCCTGAGCTGAGGCAGGGAGCTGAGATTTCAGGGCCTTTTGGTAGGGGCAGAATTTGAGGGGCATGGTTAGGGACCCATAAGGAGCTGATAAAAGGAAGCTGTATCCAGGGCAGGAGTGGGAAAGGAAGAGGAAGTGGGCACTAGGGAGGCAGACTGCTCTGCTGTGGGGATTCAGCCCTGTTGGATCAGGGCTATGACAATGTAGCAGTCTGTACT